>OY998164.1:36730123-36917838 GCA_963921995.1 Oxystoma pomonae
TTTATGTACGTAATAGTATTTTACTCAATTCACTCTTAGGTGTAACTAAAAGCTATGAAAACATGTGTCTTAATCCTTGTTTTTATAACTGCCTTCATAAAAACCATTCTTAAAGACTTTTTATATTGTAACAACTTTTTTTTGAAACTGTGTCTTGCAGTATTAAAATCAATAACTCATTTTGACTATAAAATTTATGTAAACTTGAATATGATATTAATAAAACTTCACATCGGATCAAAAATTATACGCAAAATACATTGGCTCAATGTATTTTTTTTTAGAAAACGGTGCCTTTTGTGGTTCAGTGTGTCCTTTGCCTCTCATTGTAGATGGTATAAGAAGAGGGTAAGTTAGAGTTTCGAACTTCTATTTTCTTTATTTTTTTTTTCACAACGTTTCACGGGGCTGATTGATTGAATTTCGTAAGAAAGATCTGACGGGAACGGTCCACTCCCTGATATCGATCAATAATGGGCGATGAAGCGATCACGAGTTATGCGAAACCTATCCGACCACAACCGAACGGCACCCGATTGCCGTGTATCGACAGAAATTTCCTACACTTTTATACACCTGCCCCCGGACCAGGTGAACGAGCGCTCTTGAAAAACGACAACCTGGTCATCTTTGCGCGTGCGCCATGCAAGCTCGGCAGCTTCTGAGCCTTTTTATTGGGCGAAACGAAGGATGTGAACGTTAGCGTGTGACCTTTCCTACGATATTCAAAAATAGGCCCCCAGATCACATTAAAACAAAGGACAATGAATAGGCAATCAATACGATCTTCGGACTGTCTTAAAAACGTCCACAACAATAAGAAGTGAATTAACAAAAAATAAACCACAACGCCACGACACCAAGAACTGCATCTACCAGGTACCATGCGAGTGTGGGGATATCTACATCGGAGAAATCAATCAAATCTCGACAAGGGGACACAACTGGATCAAAAATGTAAACTTCATGGTTCACTGAACACATACTAGTATATAAGATTAGGTAGTCTTAGTTTGCAATGGTGCAAAAAATAAACACAATGGAAGTTCGAAACTTTAACTTACCTTCAAGTTCAACATTGTCTACCACCTTGAAAAAACGGTATAAGAAGAGATAGACATGAATGTTCCCCCCTGAATTTTGTTCCCAAAAAAGTTCAATAAGGCATTTAGATATACATACAGTGTGTCCCATTTAAAACGTCGTACCACCCAGGATTTCTCGAGAATCGCTAAAAATTTTGGAAAACCTCGAGACACGTCGATATAGTTTTCGAGGGGGACACTTTTTAGCACGTACTTTCTTCGAAGGGTAAAATTTAACCCTATATTTTGAATAGGGAGAGTTTTTCGAGTGATACCTTGTTTTGAAGGTCTTTAAAATTCTTTATAAAAGTGTTAAAATTTTTAAAGTCTAGTTGTTAGTTTCCGAGGTATTGACTTCTAACGTTGCATAGACCAATGCAAAAATCATTTTTTACGAAACTAAAATTAGATTTTTGATTTTGATATCCCGTGATATGTCGACTTTCTTTTCGTTAATGGTAATTTATACCAGTTGATTTCTGCTTCTGGGATAATTTCCTACGAGAAGGAAAATGTAACTGTAAAATTTGAACTTACATTAAAAGTAAATATGTCAAAACCGAGTTGTTGTAGATTATTAAAATTTTAACACTTTTTTGAAAGTGTTCAAAAGAGCTTCAAAACAAGGTATTATTTGACTCACTTTCCCTATTCAACATACAGGAGTAAAATTTACCCTTGAAGGGGGTTGCGTGCTACGAGAATTCCAAGATACATACGTTTTAAATGGGACTCACTGCACGGAAAAAAAGCTCTTCCTGGAAGAACATTATTAATCTTGATCCAAGAATAGCTTTATCTTCGATATCCTCAACTCTAGTTATTCTTTATCCAAGTAATATCCTATATTCCTATTCTTATGACTAGCATTGAGACAAGTGTAATTTATATGATAATTCAAATATAGGTCTATACTTATTTTAAGACAATGTGGTTTTTTTACTTTAAGCGGACGCCATACTTGCTTGCTTGTTTCGAACACTGCTTTAGGTTGTATTGATGTCAAATGCTATTCGAACGAGAATAACATGTTTTTAACGCAAAAGTAACTATACTTTAAATAACATTTTATACTTATTAAAAAAAAAATTATACTTACCTCAAATAGTTCTTATACTTGACTGAAATCGACCTTATATTTCACTTAACACCAATTGTAATTAAAATAAAAGTATAAAAAAATATGCTAATATAATAATGTTATTTTACTATAACGTAGCGTAAGCTCGTTACTTGCAAAATAACCCTTCTCCTATTAACATGCTGATTCAGTCCCGTAGCAGAATCAAATCAACACGATTATTGGATAAAAATTAAAAAGACCCACATTTCCATAGGCGGATTATGTGGTGTACTTCCAGTGCCGAGTTTCTGCGGCTCACGCATATATCAGAAAACTTCCGCAAGCTGCCAGCGAGATGTTATGACCACAATTTCGAACCGACTCTCGCGACAGCAGGCTCTAAAGCGCTCTTGCAACAGAGGCGGTCAAGACCGTGCCAAACAATCTTACCTTCTTACTTCTTAACAACCGTGGGTATACATAATGATACTCGGTTTTCCCTATTAATATAAGGGAAGTATATAACTTTTTACGAATTTATAATAATAGATGTTGAGATAAAAACCTGAAACTGAAGGCGATTGAGTCTTTGTTGCCTCCATACCAAACAACAAAAAGAGAGAATGGATTAGCCAAGCAGTCTTACTCTTATTTCTTGTTTTTAGTACAGCTCTTCTTATTTTAAGAATAACTAAGGCTTTATAGCACTAATAAAAGGACTTGATCCAAATTAAACCTTTGTAATTAAACTAAGGTTAAAGTATGATTCAATCAATTCGTAACATATTTTAGGTCAAGATTTATCTTTTTTTTGTTACAAGTTTTTTTTTTTACTTGGTTTTAATATAAAGAATTTCTGGTTTTAGTTCAAGTAAACTATCTGTTTTTTGAAAGAATAATAAACTCTTATCGGTGTACTTCTAGAAGCTATTTGATTTAATAATAGCTTTGGTTTTGATTTAAATTACCGCCCTTTCTTATTTAAAGTATATTTGGTTTCTATTTAAGTATAAGAGCCTTCGTAGATCAAGAATAGATAATTGCTTAATTATAATAATCCTTTTTCTTATACTAAGAATAATATACTTCAAGCAAATGTAATTCTTTAAGAATAGAGCTATTTTTAAATATAGAATAGATTTTTTTCCGTGTGTGTATGTAAAGTAGGCTATCCAGGTCTCTTCAGATCACTGTTTATTAAACACAAAATATTAACTGTTTTTTGCATATTTATTATGTATGTACAAGTACAAGAAATATTACCACAGAACAATTTCCCTCATCTTTTATCCAAAATTAAAAATGGTGCATACATGTATTACTTGTTTGACACGAAAGCAGATTAGTCGCACTTCACTGGACAGCACGAATTTGTCTGGCTAATATGCGAAAAATGAACAAAAAATTTGAAAAATCAGCGTAATTTGCTCCAGGGGCCACAGGCGACCAACCATTCGCGTCATATACTGTCGTCCTTAGCGAGAACGCAGTCCAAAAAATGTCGCTAGGCAATCGAATCAAACTAGAACTTACAGAAAAAAAAAACATTTTAAAACCCATTTTGAACCTCGGAACACTAATTTGCTGTTACATGAAACTAGAGCCATTATAATGGTTTAGTTTCTCTTGGATATCAAAATATTTAAATATTTGGCCTTATCTGTTCTAAGTAATATTTTTTTGATTTTTAGAACATAATCTCAAACAAAGAATTACAAAAAAACGTGAAAATTGAAAATTTTTAAAGCATATGTATTGTGACAAAGTAAATTAATAAGATCTAGGTACCTAACAGTACAGTAAGCTCCGCAGAAAAATATTATCAAGCAGGGTAATCCTCTATGCTCAATAAGAGCATAGAGACATAAAATATATGTGTATCATATTATCTAATTTTTTTATTCGGAAAACTATTTGACTCATTCCTTGACATCTAGTTAAAAAAGGAGATAAAGCCAGATGGTTTTTAAAGTCTTGTAAAAGTCAAAACTTGTAAGGTAAGATTGGTTGGGAAAACGACTTTAAAGAGTTTAAAGAGGTTGTAAGAGACAAGAAGGCGAAACCATATGCTACTTGGATATACAATTGGTTTGTTATTCTGTCATCTAATTTATGGAGCACTTAACGTTTTTTAATTAGAAGAAAACGAGTCTAGATTGTAAATAAAGAAATACCTAGGACAAAACACCTAAGGCGGTTACTCTTACTTGGATGAAAGATGTGGGACAATAATTTCAGTAATAAACAGGCATAGCTTTTAAAATTTTAATAAATATATAGCGTAGCCAACGAAAATTACCAAGAAACTAATCTTTGTTTACTAATAAGTGAGAAAATTTACGCACACAGTTTATTGAATAAAAATTATATTTTTTTAGACAATTAATCTAAGTCTGATTATGTTTCCAACTATTTATTGTCATGTGAGTCGTGATTGTATCCAGCCAGGTACAGTAGGGGAGGCCATATACTAGTCTGTGAGAGCACTCGTTTATATATGGCTCATTTGAGTGTAATCAGGGACATCTGACCGACAATTAATTTATAACTGCGTTTTTCCCAGTAGATATTTTTAGTTTTGATTTATAAACTCTCTTATTTTTTTTACTAAAGGGGATAAATTGTACAAGGACTCCTATTTTTATCTCTGAGTTGTGATGGCTACCTACACTTTATAGTTTAATGGGGGTGGAAGAAATTTTTTTTATTTTGTTCAAAAGTATACTTTATTTTAGGATATAGAGATCTTGTGCGTTTTATGGCATCCTTAGCCTTCACCTGCGTAGGAGAACAGTATACTTTATTTTAGGATATAGAGATCTTGTGCGTTTTATGGCATCCTTAGCCTTCACCTGCGTAGGAGAACAAGACATTTAAAACTTTGTTTTTTTGTGAAGAACAATAAAATATCTTACGTCAGCTTGCGATTGCTGTAAAATCGAGCTTTATTTTCAGGTACACTTAATTTAAAAAAAAACTCATACATGCATTTTTTCCTATGCCACAAAATTTAGCTTTCCATTAGCGTATACTATTATAAGGCACCACCAGTTTAGTATGCCTGACAGCTTAAAATTCAGTGTGACATCCTTAAGAATGCCACATATATCAACATTTACAAAAGTTCAAATTATCACTCGAGTTATAGAAGACGGCTGGTCTATAAGAAGAGCGACCACCCATTTTGGAGTTAATAAAATGACGATAATTCGACGGAAAAAGCGCTGGATTGAAAATAATTCTACGGATAGGAAAGATGGACGAGGACGACCAAAAGTAAGTTCTGAAGTGCAAAATAAGAGACTTATTGACCATCTCAAATAAAATCCTTTTTCAACGTCGCTTGAAGCAGCTAATGTAACATTATTTCCGGGTTCTTTATCAACAGTAAATAGAAGAGTAACGAAATCAGAAGTCTCTTGTCGAGTTGCTGCAAAGAAGCCTTTTCTAACAGAAGAACAAAAACAGGTCAGAGTGATTTTTGCACTGAAGAACGTTCTTCGTGATAATGACTTCTGGGAGAGAGTGGTTTTCACTGACGCAAAAATTTTTCAATCATCTTCAAGCAGCAGGAGAATTTTAGTTTATCGTCCACCAAATTCTAGATTTGAACCCAAATATATAAACGAAATTAAAAAAGCTGGACATTCTTCTGTAAACATGTAGGGCTGGTTTAGTACTAGAGGTTTGGTTTTTTTTTTGGAGAATCAAAGGAAAATTCAATAGTGAACGATATATTGAAATCCTTGAAAACGTTATGCTGCCATCTGTACAGCCTTTACATAAAAATAATGACTTCGTTTATCAGCAGGACAACTGTACAGTACACACGGCTAATGTTGTTCGCTAATGGTTTCAGAATAATAATATAGAAACACTTCCTTGTCCAGCCCACAGCCCTGACCTTAACCCAATGGAAAATATATGGGGTCGAATCGTTAAAATAATATACCAAAGGAATTGGAGACCACGAAATGCTGAAGAGTTAAGCGATGCTATTTATCGCGCATTGGATCAGCTCTCAGAAGAACATCAGTATTTTCAAAATTTAACCTTTTTAATGCCCAGACGTTTGCAGCTTGTAATAGAGAAAAATGGTGATCCTATTAAATAATAAATTATTTATTTTAGTTCTTTTTTAAGTTAAAATAATTAGTATTAAGTTTACCATCGTTTTTATCCTAATCCAAGTTTCCTATTCGTCGAACTGTTTTCCTTCCAGCGCTGTTTCCATCGTATTATTGTTATTTTATCAACTCCAAAATGGGTTACCGCCCTCTTTATAGAACAGCCTTCGACCGTTACTCGAGTGATAATTGATATTATTCAATAAAGACTTTACTAAAACATTATTTTTGCTGATTTTTTAGTATTATGCAAAATTTAATATAAAAATAAGGTTGCCTTTAATTTAAGTCAAAAAATATTTTCAGTTTTAGAGACCTTTTTTAAACAGTATGACAAATTGTCGTACTTTTGGCGTTTTTAGGCATTTTAGCTGGTAGTCTGTATATATTATACACTTTTAGAAAGGTCAATTTTGTGACTGCATGTATGCGTTTTTTTTGAAATCTGGTCGAAATTAAAAAACTAAATCTAAAGAAGGCAAGACAAACACAAACACTTTAAAATGTTAAAATTATATTTATACACTAGTCGAAATTAAAAAATTAAATCTAAAAAGGCGGGTCAAACACAAATTATATTTTTTGTTTTATTTTTTTTGTGGCCAAGTAACGGTTTTTATTGAAAGCGTCCTATTTTTAGCGAAAAGTGAAAACCAAGTACCATTTTAACAGGTCCTAAAAATTATTGAAGCAAATTTGATCTCATAAAAATATTTAAGTTTCCCTAAAAATCGTTGCACTTATTTTTTGGATTAATTTGGTTCCCAGCGAGAGTGGTTATTCTGATTTTACCTCTATATATTTGTTTTTTAGAACTACATATTTTGCTACATCATTCACGTCGCGTCGGCATCTAATTTAAATATATTTTTGAAGCAAAGTTAGGTAATTATGCAGTATACGGTTTTCTGTCATTTTTTATTTTTTGTGAAACATTCTTTATAGAGGCACCTACTAGGATCCCTAGGAGCCCAAATCCGCTGACGCCGGTGCTGGGAGGAGGATTGTAATGTGGTTTTTTTGATTGTTTTGGGTTGGGTTGGAATAGGTTGGGTTGGGCTGTGTTGGATTGGGTTGTTTTAGTGAAAAAAAATTTAAAAAAAAATACAAAAATTAAAAAAAAACAACCGGCGCCGGCGGATTTGGGGTCCTAGGGAACCTAGTAGGTCCCCCATAAAGAATTTTTCCTAAAAAATCAAAAATGGTAGTAAACCGTATACTGCATAATTACCCAAAGTTATTATCAAAGGATAATTTTACTAATTCATTTGTAATTTACTGATTTGTTCTCTGGTTTAGCTAATATAATTTTAGATTAAAAGTCATAAAAATGGTTACAATTTCTTCTTTGGCATTTATTTCATGCCACCTTTCCTTATTAACCTATTGAAATTTTGTCTCTTAGCTGTGTTGTTGTAGAATTATTTTTTAGTTTTAATTTATTTTTTTTAATTTTCATGTAAATTAAACTTAAAGTTAGCTACGCAATTTTTTTTAAATAATATTACTTCCGGAATTACAGCGTTCAGAATTAATTAATTAATTAGTAAAATAAACTAAAAAGGTCTTGGAGGTACTTATTTTGGTGCAGATAGTTTTTTTTCCAAGGGTATCGAGGGAAAATCTTGCATAAAATACCTGATCCAACACAATCGTCCAATCCACTCCCCCAACAGAGTCTCATCCCTCTGTGGAGGACTAAAACCCCCCTGATTGTGGCTTCGACTAGCCTGATGGCTGGCCAAAGTCACTGCACTGCAGCCATTATTGCCTTATTGTGCACCCTTTGATTTTAGTTTAACCACTCCATTAGATTTCTCCCCTGTACGAGTTTGTATAGGTCTTTAATGGAGCAGTTTCTAGTGGTTATTGGGTCTAGTTCAACTTCCCCATAAAGTTTTTTCTGTTTTAGACAGGGAGCACCACGAAAAGGTTAGGTTGGCATTTGGATATGAGAGCCTACATATATTCGCATTATTGCACGGTCTTTAACTGGTTTGAGCAGATATAGAGGCTACCTTACAAAATATTTGTGAGTAAGCCTAAATGCAGCCAGAAGCAAAAAACTTCCGGGCAAAGTAGCAAAAATATTCTTCCTATCTTTGGACATTAGCCATCATCAGCGTGATCTGGTGCTTATTTTGCACACTGCCTATCTGAGAACTGTCGTAGTGCCAACACCAAATCATTGTCTAGACTTTTTAAGCCATAATATACTTTTTATTCCCGGTCGTTTTTAGCATTTAATTTTGCCTTCTATAATTTTAAGAGTTCATTTTTGTCATTAGTTAAAATGGTTGCCAAAATATTCAAGTCTAAGATTTTTGATAGTGAACAAAACTTCAAGATTTTTGTTAATTCTAAGCAAAATATCAACATTACGAACTCTGTCCATTCTAGAAATCCCTAGCGTTTTATGATAACAGCACATCTCAAACGCCCCTATTTTAATCATGACGTATCATAAGGTGCTAAAAAAATAACAAGGAAGCACATGAATTCGGCGAGCGTTATTAAGATTACAACTAAACAACACTGATACCATTTTAATAAGAAAAACATAGGACTGTGCTGACATAAACGACTGGGCAAGCACTTGGCACGAATCAGTGGCAGATAATCAGTTTTTCCTGTCCAGCGACTCCGCCGATTCACAATTTAAACCTTCCCCACCTCACCTGATACGAGAAAGTGAGGCCTATGCTAGATTAAGGAAGAGTTGGCCTTATATGCAACAGGGAAAAGAGGATAAGGGTGAAGCTTTATTGTCAAGCCTACGTTTCACCTTGTTACAGCTCTTTGATCAGTGATCTTAGTTCCTGACGATAAAGAAAGCTGTTAGGTAAAATTATCATCGTGACGAAAGTATTAGGACCGTGGACCCCGATGAAAATAGCAGTAATTAATATGGTAATGCAACATAGCATCAGCGGAGGTTAGACAAGAAGTCCTTTAAAATCTCAATTAATTAGGATCTTGTCACTGTGAGATGGCGCTTTCAGAAAGGGTTAAAAATATGGGCGTTGATATAAGAAAATAATTTATATTTTAATAAAGAAATGTCCCGTGAGTTTGTTGTGTCAAAATTAATTTTTATTAATTATTTCATGAATATTTTTACAATTTAATGAAAAAAATACGTGGCTTGTAGAAAAGTTTAACATATCAGGAATTGATGAAAATGTCCTTGTGCATAGTTGGTAGATATAGAGTGTTACATAAAAAAACGTACTTTTTAGTCCACCATACCAATATGGTATGGGGGACTATTAAAATCGTTAAATTTTGACTTTCCTTAATTTGATCAAAAATTAGTTACTAAGGTTCCAAAACACCTTAATCGACGAAAAAAAAAGTTCTCTATCGGTTTGTTGTTTGTTCTCTGTCTGTATACACGATAACTGAAGAACGCCTTTACCGATTCTAACGAAATTTGGTACAGAAATCCTCTACCGTCTGACCATGAGATGATTAACTTTTGGGTAGGGTGGTGGGGGGTTGGAGTGGGAAAAAAGATAAAATATATGAGAGAATTGTAATTTAAGTTTCCATGACTATGGACTACAAATCCTGTTATAAAGTCCAAATTCGTGGGGCCTTTAGTTTCCTTCCAAGTTTTGAAAAAACGTTAAAATATATTAAAAAAAATCATAACTTCAGAAGTAAAGCAGCTATTGATATGCGGTTTTCAGATTTTGATTTTCGTAAATATTACCCAAAAATTTTGTTATAAGGTTCAAATCTCTCAAAGCTACAGTTTTCGAGATATTTTAATTTCCTTCCAACATAAAATAATTAATTGTATGGTGGACTATCCGTGTTTTCTAGCACCAATTTCTTAATTGCCCATAACCCTCCCTATTTTACAGTTTTAAGTTTTTAAAAAGAGAAAACTGTAAATTTTATCAAATCGTTTTACGATCTCACGCATATTTTTACATAGGAGAAAGGACTTGGCAAACGTTGAAATGGGCTAAGTTTCTTCACTTTGTGAAAGTCAACTGCTGCACTGGGTACCGATTCTGGAAGTCATAGGAAGTGATCGTTCGCCTGAGAGAAGAAAAGTAGTTTCAACCAATAAACGCGCTTAAAAGCAGAGACGAGACGATCGAATAATCACCAAACTATTATGGGCACGCGCAGAGCTGCCTCGAACAACAATTTTTGAGCGAAGCCGTTCTCTCGACTAGACCCAGTAGTTAGAAGTTGTAGCAAAGCTCGTGTGAAAAACGTCACTCGTATTATTTCAGAGCACGCTATTGGACGAAACCATCACGTGACCGAACCCGCTAATGCGCATGCTACGGCAAACTTGATCGTCTTTTAGATTAGGACTCGCACAGTGGTCGATTTTTGTAAAAACGCGGATATCAAAAAAAACTTCCACATTGTAATTTATCGTACAAAATATTTAGTTTTAATAAAAAGATAAATTTATTCCTATTTATCTGATACACAGGATGATCGTGTAAATTTTCACATTTATCTTAAGACATTTTTAAGAGGTAAAAGATACATATTTATTAATTAGCTAAATTTGTGATGGTGGTGTGAGGGGGGATCTAGGAAGGACATGTAGATTGAAAGACAATTGGAGCTTGAATGGGTTTTATTTAGCCAAAAATGTTGGGATGTCAAATACAGTTTTAATATAGCACTGATGGTCCCGTGACTATTTAAAAGTGTCCAGTCACGTGATAATTTTGGTTACAGCTAAAGTCACTTCACAAAATTAAACTAAAAATGTTAGTTAGAATAATCAAATTTACTTTAAAGTAATTGACACAATATATAAATGTTACAGTATCCTAGAATATTTTTATGTATATGGGTATATTAAAAAGAATGCCAACCGAAACTTTCAAATGAAACACCCAGTATATTATTGCATTTTTGCATTCTGTTTTGAAATTCTAAGCATTTTTATATAACGTACTCTATGTCGATCTTCAACTGTTTTCGAGATATTAGCAGTTGAATACTACTACTACTAATACTCTGAGTCTCCTATTTGAAATTTGATGTTGAAATGTCAAACTCGTAAAAATCATAGTTTATTTTTTGGCCAACTATTCGCCTAGTATCTTGACAACCATATAGGGGCAAATTTAGATACATTTTGAATTTTTTAATTTTTCCATTATGTCCGCGTTTTCCGGAAAATCGACCACCGTGCGTCGTTCGAATGACTTTTGTGCGATTGATCACTTCTCAGTGTATGATCGTTCTATTACGCCCAGAATAGAACCCCAGGTAGTGGATTAGGGGAAGGTTGGATTAAGGTCAAAGAAGGTTCCACAAGGACTTGCCAGGATTTATTTCTCAGTCGTCTGCACCTACTGCCTTCCACTGTCATTTTGCCATTTAGACAAAGCAAGTTGTTCTTACATAAAAATTATCAAAAATTTTTAAAATCTCTTAATTGCATATTTTAAAAAAAAAGAGAGGTCGACGAATCTAATTCCTTACTATATTTTTAGAATTAAAAATTAAACATTCAACGGCTTTACTAAGTTTTGTGAAGCTTTAAGGAATTGCGTAATTATTTTAAGTAAACCCTAAAACACGAATAAAATTTTAGCCGTTGCAGAAGCAGTGCGAAAATCCAATCAGAATTAAGAACTTTGTAAAATAAACATAAAATGTTAAACTGGCGAAAATTGCACTTGAAAAACAACCACGCAACAAACTTTATTAAAAAATAAAACGAAAAAAGGTCGAATTTGGAAAAATGCGAGGAAAATTATAATGCGAAATTAACATTTTTATACAAAGGAAATAGTAATTAAGTACAAGTCTAGATGTTTACGGACAAGGCGACAAAGGAGCCGAGTCAGGAATTTCTAAACGAGTACTTAGCGTTTTATTTCATAGTGTGTATTTTATTTAATTAAAAAGAAAATAATTTCATCATGTCGTTTATAATTATTTTAAGTATTTCTTCAAAATTCCCAATACATTATTGTCAAAAACTTGAAGTTGTCATTTTTACAATGTAAATCATGGAAATTGGAGCGAAGGAAAATTAGATCCCGTGACTATTTAAAAGTCTCCAGTCACGCGATAATTTTGGTTACAGTTAAAGTGACTTCACAAAATTAAAACAAAAATGTTAGTTTAGAATAATCAAATTTACTTTAAAGTAATTGACACAATATATAATGTTACAGTATACTAGAATATTTTTATGTATATGGGGTATACTAAAAAGAATGCCAACCGAAACTTTCAAATGAAACACCCAGTATATTATTGCATTTTTGCATTCTGTTTTGAAATTCTAAGCATTTTTATATAACGTACTCTATGTCGATCTTCAACTGTTTTCGAGATATTAACAGTTGAATGCTGTCATACTCTGAACTCGTAAAAATCATAGGTTATTTTTTGGCCAACTATTCGCCTAGTATCTTGACAACCATATAGGGGCAAATTTAGATACATTTTGAATTTTTTAATTTTTCCATTATGTCCGCGTTTTCCGGAAAATCGACCACCGTGCGTCGTTCGAATGACTTTTGTGCGATTGATCACTTCTCAGGGTATGATCGTTCTATTACGCCCAGAATAGAGCCCCAGGTAGTGGATTAGGGGAAGGTTGGATTAAGGTCAAAGAAGGTTCCACAAGGACTTGCCAGGATTTATTTCTCAGTCGTCTGCACCTACTGCCTTCCACTGTCATTTTGCCATTTAGACAAAGCAAGTTGTTCTTACACAAAAATTATCAAAAATTTTTAAAATCTCTTCATTGCATATTTTAAAAAAAAAGAGAGGTCGACGAACCTAATTCCTTACTATATTTTTAGAATTAAAAATTAAACATTCAACGGCTTTACTAAGTTCTGCGAAGCTTTAAGGAACTGCTTAATTATTTTAAATAAACCCTACAACACGAATAAAATTTTAGCCGTTGCTGCAGCAGCGCGAAAATCCAATCAGAATTAAGAACTTTGTAAAATAAACATGAAATGTTAAACATGCAAAAATTGCACTTGAAAAACAACCAGGCAACAAACTTTATTAAAAAACAAAACGAAAAAAGGTCGACTTTGGAATTAAAAAAAAAACTAAATCTTAGCAAAACGCGAGGAAAATTATAATGCGAAATTAACATTTTTATACAAAGGAAATACTAGTTAAGTACAAGTCTAGATGTTTACGGACAAGGCGACAAAGGAGCCGAGTCAGGAACTTCTAAATGAGTACTTTAATGGCATTTCACCGCCATTTATCATACAGCGTTTTATTTCATAGTGTGTATTTTATTTAATTAAAAAGAAAATAATTTCATCATGTCGTTTATAATTATTTTAAGTATTTCTTCAAAATCCCCAATGCATTAGTGTCAAAATCTTGAAGTTGTCATTTTTACAATGTAAATCAAGGAAATTGGAGCGAAGGAATTTTGTGGGCAAAATCATATAAAAATATTAAAATTAGATCCCGTGACTATTAAAGTCACTTCACAAAATTAAACCAAAAATGTTAGTTTAGAATAATCAAATTTACTTTAAAGTAATTGACACAATATATAATGTTACAGTATACTAGAATATTTTTATGTATATGGGGTATACTAAAAAAATGCCAACCGAAACTTTCAAATGAAACACCCAGAATATTATTGCATTTTTGCATTCTGTTTTGAAATTCTAAGCATTTTTATATAACGTACTCTATGTCGATCTTCAACTGTTTTCGAGATATTAACAGTTGAATGCTGTCATACTCTGAATCTTCTATTTGAAATTTGATGTTGAAATGTCAAACTCGTAAAAATAATAGTTTATTTTTTGGTCAACTATTCGCCTACTATCTCGGCAACCATATAGGGGCAAATTTAGATACATTTTGAATTTTTTAATTTTTCCATTATGTCCGCGTTTTCCGGAAAATCGACCACCGTGCGTCGTTCGAATGACTTTTGTGCGATTGATCACTTCTCAGGGTATGATCGTTCTATTACGCCCAGAATAGAACCCCAGGTAGTGGATTAGGGGAAGGTTGGATTAAGGTCAAAGAAGGTTCCACAAGGACTTGCCAGGATTTATTTCTCAGTCGTCTGCCCCTACTGCCTTCCACTGTCATTTTGCCATTTAGACAAAGCAAGTTGTTCTTACACAAAAATTATCAAAAATTTTTAAAATCTCTTCATTGCATATTTAAAAAAAAAAGAGAGGTCGACGAACCTAATTCCTTACTATATTTTTAGAATTAAAAATTAAACATTCAACGGCTTTACTAAGTTCTGCGAAGCTTTAAGGAACTGCTTAATTATTTTAAATAAACCCTACAACACGAATAAAATTTTAGCCGTTGCAGCAGCAGCGCGAAAATCCAATCAGAATTAAGAACTTTGTAAAATAAACATAAAATGTTAAACTGGCGAAAATTGCACTTGAAAAACAACCAGGCAACAAACTTTATTAAAAAACAAAACGAAAAAAGGTCGACTTTGGAATTAAAAAAAAACTAAATCTTAGCAAAACGCGAGGAAAATTATAATGCGAAATTAACATTTTTATACAAAGGAAATAGTAGTTAAGTAGAAGTCTAGATGTTTACGGACAAGGCGACAAAGGAGCCGAGTCAGGAACTTCTAAATGAGTACCTTAATGGCATTTCACCGCCATTTATCATACAGCGTTTTATTTCATAGTGTGTATTTTATTTAATTAAAAAGAAAATAATTTCATCATGTCGTTTATAATTATTTTAAGTATTTCTTCAAAATCCCCAATGCATTAGTGTCAAAATCTTGAAGTTGTCATTTTTACAATGTAAATCAAGGAAATTGGAGCGAAGGAATTTTGTGGGCAAAATCATTTAAAAATATTAAAATTAGAAGTCTTTGAGTTAAAAAAAAACAAATAGCTGCAAAAATTCCCCTGGGTATTGGAAATGTGTGAAAAGTTTCTTCTTTAATGAATTGGGAACCAAAGATGAATCCGAAATTATACCTGATGCTGCCCCTGTAAATATTTCAAATAATTCAAACTGCAGTATTATCGTTAGGTGACGTTTTTATTTCACTTTATTGTAACCTGCATTAATAAAAATTGTTCAGAAATAACCCTGAGTTACTTGAAACACCCAATTTCAGTTTCAGTCTCAGTGTTGTAATTTATCATTTCCCGGACTGAAACCAATAACGTAATGGAGTATGAAATTAACTGTTTCGGACTTCCATTGTCTATATTTTAGCAGATCAGAGATTGTACTGATCGAAACGTCGTGTATAAATAAAATATAGACAATGGAAGTCCGAAACACAGAGTTTATTTCAAATACATCATTGTCTCAAACTTTCAAACAAACGTAATGGAGTATATTACAATACAGTATGAAATAAATATATAAATGGTTGTTGCGCCTGCTTGAGTAAGAGTTTAAACGTATGCTTATATTTTTTTCAATGACATGAATATCACGCATGCTATGCCAACGCCAATTCTTGGACTCTTTTTTTATGTAATTTATAAAGTTGAACTTAATGTACAAATTAAATTGCTAATTCAAATTTTGTTAGAAAGTAACTTTTTGTAAAACTGTGTGTAAAATTTTAAAAGGAATGAGAATGATGAATGAGCTCGGGTTTTGATATCAGTTTTAAAAAAAAACTTTATTGTTTCGGCTTCAGAGGGTAATGTTTAAATTAATCAAAAACAACCTTGCAAATCGAACACAAACATGTCGTAAAGTGCGGTGTATCTCAGGGCACAGTACTTGACCCGATATTTTTTCTACTTTACATAAATGACCTACTGGACCTTGATCAGGATTTTCTTTCGGTAGCATTTGCTGATGATAAAGGATTGTTCGTAAAAGGATCATCTTGGGAAGAGATAAAAACTAAAACCGAACGAGCTCTTAAGTGGGTAAAAACAGGCTTAACCTAAATGTCCTTAGCTTAAATTGTGGTAAAACTAAATGTTTATCTTTTTTACCAACGAACCTATTTTTAAAAGGTAATACACGAGTGTAATAACGAACAAGATTTTCATTGCTCTGATATTGAGGTAGTTAACAACTTTAAGTATTTGGGCTTAACATTGGACAGTCGACTTAATTTTAAAGAGCACTCTGACAAATTAGCTTCTAAGCTTAAAAAAATAAATTTTATGTTCAAAAAACTTCAAAACATCTTAAGTATCTCAAACCTTAAAACGATATATCATGCAAGATTTAAATCGATACTTCAGTATGGGATACTTATCTGTGGAAGTAGTTACGACGCGTCTCTCATCAATTTAGAAGTACTCCAAAAAAAATGTATAAAAATATTTTTGAAAAAAATCAATTGTATCCAACAGATCAACTTTTTCCAAGTACTTAAATAGACAGTTATATGCAAGTAAAATATTACGATATATACAAAAGTATCCTGACACCATACGCATCATACACTTCAACCAATATATCCCTGAGATACCAAAGAAACATAAAAGATTGAATTAATTTAACCTTTTAACTGCCTATCAAAAAACGACTGTCAAAATTACAAAAATAAAAAAATGTGTAAAACATTTATAACATCAATTAATTATGAAAGCTCTGAATCCTGTTTTCCGTAAAGGAAACTATTCAAAAACACCAAGAAACTTAAACAAGCAGAGTCACTTATTCTAATTCTAATTTGACTAAAATAAATCCATTTAACATCTTTTTTATTTTCGACCGTTATTTTTACATATAAACTTAATCTTAATAAATGATCTAGCATTAGTAGGTATATTAGTTATTAAGTATAGATAACATAAAAAACAAAAGACCAAAAGATCTTTGGTGGAAATGACGAAAATTCAAACACAAGGAACACACAAAAGATCAAAGCGAAAAGAGAAATGATTAAAAGATGTTTCGCCCTGGGTAACCAGTGTGGACTCACCAGTGGTTTCACTGGTCACCCTCCACCATACAGCATTAAACACCATCATACACTTTGATTTCCAACTTTGAATCAATCACAAATAAGCATCGTTCCGCACTGGAACTTTTCCAAGTTACCTGATACGGATTCTTCCTGGCGTGTTAATATTTCCAGTAGGATTATGCTTCAACCGAAAAGAAACTAAAAAACAAAAGATCAAAAGATCAAAAGATCTTGGGTGGAAATAACGAAAATTAAAACTTGGATAAGCATCCCACAAGGAACACACAAAAGATGAAAGCGAAAAGAGAAATGATTAAATGATGTATCGCCCTGGGTAACCAGCGTGGGCTCATCAGTGGTTTCACTGGTCCCCACATCACTAAACATACCATACATCATTAAACACCATGATACGCTTTGATTTCCAACTTTGAATCACTCACAAATAGGCATCGTTCCGCACTGGTACTTATCCAAGTTACCTGATACGGATTCGTCCTGGCGTGTTAATATTTCCTGTAGGATTATGGTAAAAAACAAAAGATCAAAAGATCTTAGGTGGAAATAACGAAAATTCAAACTTTCGTTTGGGTGATCTTTTGTTTCTTTTCGTTTGAAGTAACTGATTTGGAGGTTTTTTTAACTTCTTTTTTGTTACAAATAACATATTTAGTATATTGCGCTAAAATTTTACATTGAAGAGAGTGGGAAAGGCTACGTACTGGCAGAAGTACTGACTTAGTAGCAATCTCTTCCTACTTTATTTATATTTCTTAAATTTTTATTTAATCGGATTTTATGTTAATTGTAATTATTTTTTAGTGTGGATTTTTGGATAAAGTATTAATACATTCATTCAAGCCATATTTAAAAACTACACAATTAGTTTTTAGGCACAGGGTGATCGTTTATAAAGTTCCACTAGGGAAATCTTTTTTGTTATTTGCCACAAGAAGATATATCAAAAAGCGAGTGACGATTTTTGTAACATTTTCAGGTTTTTGCTTATTCACACTCTATACGCAGAGTCGCCATTAGGGTCCGTTTTTTTAATTGAATACCCTCTATATTTTATAAAATTTTGATAGATCTTTTCTTTCTGATTCCAAAAATACATTATAGGTAGGGTTTATCTTTGGCGGTTCTCGAGTAAAATCAAAAATAATTTGCCAAAATAGTTTAGGTCTTTGTTCAACACATTACTCTTATGGAAACGTTCTTGTGAATTTGTTCAATGACCATTCAAGATAATGGTAACATATGGTATATTTTTGGAATCATAAAAAGAAAATCTATCAAAATTTTAAAAAATATACAGGGTGTTCCATTGACAAAAAGGACCTCATCGCTATCCTCCGTGTAACGGGTGATTTTTAAAAAAAAGTGTTACTATAATAGAAATCTACATAATTTCATGAGTAATTCGCTTTGTCAGAAATAATAAAAAAGTTTTCCGAAGCGGAACTTTATAAACAGTCACCCTATACCCATGCATCCCATTTTCAGGCATACAGGGGAATCGGTGGTAAACTTTCATAATATGAGAAACGGCGCTATTGACAAAAGCGCTATTGAATAATTTAAAATCTTTTTTAGTTCGTCCATCGCATCAGTCACAAATCTGCAAACCCGTCCGTTACTAATCCGCACATAATGATATCCAGTAAAAACAGGAGCGATTTTAATCCCGGATTGTCGTGTAAACAAACGGGGTATTGAAAAATATCGCCAACATTATGGGTAAGGTCGGAAGAGTAAATTTCTTTCAGCCTAAGCAGGATATTATTTTTGATTCGGTAAAAAGCAGTGTTCCATCGTGCAGAGATTTCCAGACTAATCGGAAAGGTAAAAGCTTTTATGAGTTGCGTGAAAGTCAATAAATTCTGAACGGGTCCGAATAAAAAAACCGGAAACCAAATTTGACAGAAACATAATTTGTCAGAATCTAAAAGAAAAGAAAATAATTGGTTTGAAAAATTTTTTCTTGAAAATTTTGTACCAGTTGTTTTAAGCTAATCAGATGCCTTGTTTTTGACAGGTTGCTATGGCAACAACCCGAATTTTTCAGAAATTTTTTCGGTTACGTGACCTCGTTGAAAAATTAATAAGTGATAATTTCTCTGGCTTGACAGCTGTCACGTGCAGATGTCAGAATAACAACAGAGGCGTAGGTACAATTTTCTATTCATTTTATGATATTTTCTTTGCGACAACAAAATTTAATATGACGAATAATAATTAATAAACAAAACAAAAAGATATTAGACACTTAAAGTAAACATTTCAACACATCGGTATCCCTGTATCTAACGCGTTCAAAACACAGCCAAAAGACACTACATTTCTCACTTGTCTATGCCATGTTTTGAACGAGACCCGCTGTTATAGTGGATGCGAGGCCTGAACAGCTGATTGCAATCGTTGCGTACGTCCGTAACGATACGTACATCCCTCCGTACGCAACGAGTGGAGTCGGCTGTTCTCCCATCGCATTCACTATAAAAAGCAGGCCTCGTTCGAAACATGCCGTAAACAATTAAAAATGTAGTGTCTTTTGACTTTGTTTTGAACGCGTTAGGTATACCGATACCGATGCGTTGAATTATTTACTTTAAGTACGTATCCGCATCTGGTGAGAACCAAGCACATTAATTGGTCAGAAACTTGTACCACGTTCGAAAAAAGCAGATATATGCTAATCTAAGGTGTTCTTGAACGCGATAGGTGTTGAGATGCGTTAGATATCACGTATCGTTACGGCACACGTATCGTATCTTAGCACCTATTGCGTTCAAAAACACCTTAAATTAGCATATATCTGCTCTTTTCGAACGTTCTACAAGTTTCTGACCAATCAATGTGATTGGTTCTCGTTAGATGCTGATACGTATACCGCGATGAGTTACAAATAGCTTTATGTCTCTAGTGTCTATTGGCGAAACGTCATTCCACCAATGCGCTGCAACAGTCAAAGCCAACTTCGCAGATTTTATGTTTCCTACCTCAATACTTACCGTGTTAAATTGTCATCGACTTTGCAAGAGAATAATTAATTTTCCCTTCTCTCTAGTAGTACAAGATTATTAAGAAATGTGATTATTTCGGGATTTTAAGAATTGTTTTTTTTTACTAGGGCAAAGGGAAAGTGAAAAAAAACAAATTCAAACTATTTGAAATACAAAACACCTAGCGTCCAATATAACACAAGTGCCTATACACCTATTTTTCCCTATCGTTTAGTACTATAATATTGTGTGATTAAATAGAATATAATCAATGTGATACAAAGATGCAAACCTTATTTTACTAGGGTACCAGGGAATTGTAAAAATAATAGGTTAATAAGTGTATAGCCACAATATAGGTAACACAGACATTCAAAGTGTCAAAAAAGTAATTAAATAGCCACCTTATATTAAAACACCAAACCTCAAAGCAAAATAAACGCTTGCCAAATTGTCAAAATTTGTATTTTTTTTAAATAATTTTTGCTATAAAATTTTCGTAACGAATCTCCGTAAATTTTTTCTCTTTTGCGAATTTTTATAAGAAAATTTTTCAAAAATTTTTGGAAATATCAGAAAATATATTTAACGGAAATAATTTAATAGAAATATAATAATGCCGAACTCAATTGCTATATTGCCAGGCTTACTGCAGGGAAGTGTCGAAGTAAGTTGTGATATTGTATTAATTTAGCCCCTTTATATCCCTCAACCACCCCTTACCCCCAAATTTCTTCATAATATTGTATTGTCATCGGACCTACATTATAAAAATGGATCGCAAGATTTGGTAGAGAGTTAGACAGTGGGAAACTGTGAATAAAAAAAAATCCTCGTGTTATCTTCCAAATAGAGAAACTTGTCAACGCCGCAATCCAGAGCCTACGGAGCTCTAGATATTTAAATTTGACGCATGCCCAACAGCGATTCAGATGGATTATGATTCTGCTCATTTAAGGATTGGAGGAAGGACATATTATTTTCTATCAATTTGTGGTTCGGGTATTTTTCGTTTCTGGACAATTGTTTTCGATACTTTTATAATTCTGAAATTTTAAGTTTCGGGAGAATTATAATCGGTTAAATTATATTCGTGTCTTTTAGGGATCGAGCAAATTAAAATCCTATAAAATTATATTCGTATGCATTATTTTCTGGGTGTTTTACTTTCGTTCATATTTCGTTTCGGACGTTTTATTTTCAGTTCAATTGTGTTTCGGTTTTTGTAAATTCGGCTTTTTTCTGGGTTCCTCTCTAAACCAACTTACCAGTTCCACTTAGTGGAATGATCCCGATATAACGAAGCTATAAGAGGGTGTGCTTGGTCGTGTTTTATTAGGTTCTAGGGAACTCATGACGACGTCAATTATGACATATGCAGTTGAACGAGATAACTGAAATCCCCACGGTTCTCTAATTAAATGCTGGAACAGATCAGTTGGGAAAATACCTGCTTTTCAAGCCTTGAATACGCGTTGGCAGGAGAAGGAAGAGCTACACTCACTCAAGTAAGCCGAGACACTGGACTTACTTGTTAAAAAGACAGGAAAGTGCGAAAAGAGTGCAACAACAACTGCATCTGGAGTACGAGAATAAAGGAGAGGCACGGAGTATGGCTGAAAGAGGCAGCCTTATTGCAGGCCCATTATGCGCTACCTTTCGCTTCTAATTTACAAAAATTGCACAGAAAATAAAACGTCCGAAACGAAATATGGACAAAAGTAAAACACCTGGAAAATAATGGATACAAATATAATTTAATACAATTTTAATTTACTCGATCCTTAAAAGAAAGGAATATAATTTAACTGATTATAACTTTCCTAAACCTTAAAATATCACAATTTCAAAAGTAACGAAAATAATTGTCGTTTACAAAAACCGAAACAAAAAACACCCGACCCACAAATTGTTAGAAAATAATATGCCCGATCCTTGAACGAGCAGAACCACAACCCATCCGAGTCACTATTGAGCATGCGTCAAATTTAAATCTCTAGATCGCCGTAGGCCCTGGATTGCGGAGGTGACAAGTTTTTCTATTTGGAAGATGACACGGGGATTTTTTTTTATTAAACAATTTAATTTAACTTCATAGTTTCTGGTTGTCTAACTATCTATCATATCTTGCGATTAATTTTTGTAATTTAGGTCCGATGACAATACAATATTATAAAGAAAGGACATGGGCCAAATAACATAGGTATTGGGCTTCCGTGGAATGCGTTGGTACTTAAATATGTTGTAGACAACTTGTTTCTGAAAAGTGTTTAAATTGGACAAAAGTGACGCTGGGCCGTTAGAGCTTCACAATTTCAATCCAAAGTTTGGATTTTGAAAATATTTTGATGTCAAAAAATGGCTAATTCTGTCAGAATATTTTTATTTTATACTGTCAGACTTAATTTTAAGGGTAATAATCATACTTTTGATACCTAACTCACCAGCGGATGAAATATCAGTGACCCTATGGTAGAATTATCTAGAGTAAGGTAAGAGAATTTGAGTGCCTTCAGCTATCCAAATAATGAAGTCAAATTCTGCCATTTTTTGACATCAAAACATTTTCAAAATCCAAACTATGAATCGAAGTTGTGAAGCTCTTACGGCCCAGCGGCACTTTCGTCCAATTTAAAGACAAAAATAAGTTGTCTACAACATATGTAAGTACCAACGCATTCCACGGAAGCCCAACACCTATGTTATTTAGCCCATGTCCTTTCTTTATAATATTGTATTGTCATCGGATCTAAATTACAAAAATTAATGCCAAGATTTGATAGTCAGTTAGATAACCAGAAACTGTGAAGTTAAAAAAAAATCCCCATGTCACCTTCCAAATAGAAAAACTTGTCAACGCCGCAATCCAGGGCTTACGGCGATCTAGAGATTTAAATTTGGCGCATGCTCAATAGCGTCTACAATATAATGTATGTACTAAGGCATTCCACGGAAGCCCAATACCTGTGTTATTTGGCCCACGTCCTTTAGGGGTAGGTGGTGGTCGGAAAATGTAAAGGGGGTAAATTAATACAATATCACAACTTACTTCGACTCTTCCCTGCCGTAACCTTGGCAACGTAGCAATTGAATTCATGGCTATCGATTCAAATCATTTTCGGCCAGATTGGGGTTCTTGAATTATGTGTTTCGGCGTTATCATGTTTCTATCAAATTATTTTCGTTAAAAATATTTTCTAACATTTTGTGTTTCGTTTAAATTTTATTCTATGCATATATTTTCTAGCGATTTGAATTTTCCTAAATTTTATTTTTGGACCAATTATTTTCTTTTTTTTTAAATTCTGACAAATTATATTTCTGCCAAATTTGGTTTTGTGTTTTTTTATAGGGACCCACCGATAGTGGAGCAGGTGCAGGAGTATATACCCTAACCAGAAGATTCGCGCGTTGTTAGCTCCAATGGAGAAACACACCACCGAAACATCCTCGGGGTAAAAATTGGCCAACATTTTGTGATGTCAATATACTCAAAAGTTAAATGCTTGCCTTTTAATTTATGTAGGTAACGGTTTTGGTATCGACCACTTTTCCAGTTAAAATGAACGGAAAAAAGTCTAATTGATGTGTAAAACTTTCAAAAGGACTGACTGAAATAAGCGAGTAAGCAGGCTTGTAAAAGCTTTCACACACAAACTTATATAACGTCACATACCGCATAGCATAGGGGAAGTAAGATGGTAGTTTTCGTACCTAGGAACAAAAAATGGCTCTTTTAGTTCCCAGGGACTAAAGATCACATCCAGATAGGACAATACGGTACTTTTTCTTCAGTAATCTTTATTATTTTTAAATATTTGAAACTTTCGGAAATCTGTGAGTGAAGTTGTTTATAAATATACGTTCTCAACCAACTGTTACTGAACCTATCAAAGAATATATAATTTGACCTTACGTCAGATTGGTGGTTTACTTTTGTGTCAATTTTGTTAGACTAGAATGATGTCGCTGTTTTCAAAATTTTCAAGCAAACAAATACCAAAAGTGCAAAAAATTGGAGAAAAGTACCACTTTAGAAAAGTATATAATGTATAGGTATGTTATATTTAATTTCTTACATCATCTAACTTCAAAAAAACAAACAAATTTTACCAAATCTACCTTGGACTGAAATCAAACTTACTAAAAAAATAAGAGTTTATAAACGATAAATAAAGACACAAAACGTTAACTGAAAGTAGCGCAGGATTTTCATTAACTTGCTAACTCTAAGTAGCGTAAAACGTTAATTCTCGTATCCACCAAACCAAAAACTCCCCGATTAGGCTTTAATGGAGACTAATAAGAGTGATTTTGTAAATTCATCAGATTTTTTTCACCGATGTCATTGGCTTTTTGACAAATGACATATGACGTTAATCTGACATTCCGTGTCGTTGAGGTCAATCAGAAAGAGAGAATTTAGCTATAACCTAGATTTTTTCGAATATATTCCAACTGAAATTTTTTGCTATTTTGAAAGAGCCCAAACTGAAGATTTATTTATTTTCTTATTCCCCGAAAACTGTCTTCCAAATTGTTTTAATACGCCTTCTTATTAAGTCCTCGACCTCGACCTTCTCAGATCTATTGTGGTTCCCCTTTCTTCTTCCCCGCTTTGCTAGAACTATAAAACAAGTTGCAACCCCGTCCTCGTCATGAAACCCAGAAGCTTTGTCAGTGTGCCCTGTATAAAGCTTTCTGGCCGCGGACATTCTAGGTCCCCCACTAAGGCCCTGGTTCGAACTAGAACTTCCTCTTTACCAATCCCATTACATACAAGTGCTTATTGAGTTTGCAGTGACCTGTTAGGAGCCCCACTATTTGTCCGATAAGCTTCCTTTCCTTACTAAGAAGTTCTGCAATCAGCTTTGGTGAACGTTCTTTAATAAACTGTTTGGCCTGTCTTTGTCCAGGTGTTTGCTCCCACAGACCGTTCGTCTCTTTGGTGAGCCACTCTTTAATACATTGCTTGGCTCTGGCCTTAGCGATCCCACAAAATTATTCGGGACCTGTGAACTTTATAGCCGAGCCTTGTCTGGTCAATTTGTTGGCTTTTTCGTTTCCAGAGTGTTCCCGATGTTCTGGAACCCCGGCTAGTGTCACCCTTTTGGTGCTTGCCAGCCTATTTAGAGCTGTTCTGCAGTAACAAACCAGTTTGGACATCACTTGCACTTCTTCTAGAGCTTTAAGTGTAGCTTGACTATCTGAATATTGGCAGCAGTCGTTATTAAAAAAACATCAAATAAATTTTAAAAATATTTATTAACAAGAAAAACAGCGGATTAAATGACGCTAGTGACATTTATCGGGAAGACTCACCGGTGAGCATTGTTGCCATCAACTGGGGAACTGGTGGAATCAATCGGGTAATTTATTATCATAGATAAATTTACGAACTCGATTGTTTTCGTCGGTGAATTTACAAACTTGCCCAATTTAATTCATAAATATTTAACCTAAACCAAACAAAAATATTGACGAAAACGGTGCGACAATCCAACTCGAAGAAAATTTATTTATCAAAACAAAAAGTTTAATTAAATTTCAAGCAGAATTTGTAGAAAATGCCAAAACTTTCTGAAGTTTACCTTTGCCTAACTATTATTATGGATTGCAAAATGCTTTAAAAGTATACAAACCTTTTATTGGTACGTGCTGATGGTTCTGAAGTCGAAAATTAAAAATCAAATTTTCAGCTAGTTTTCAGGAAATAATAATTTTTAATAAATTAGCCTATTTTATTTTCTTAATAAAGTTTTTTTCTGTATTCTTTTCCCACCTCTATATTACGTACCTACGCTGTTGTGAAGTTACTGGAGTATTGAATCAGTAAACCGATTTCTATACAGTTTTTTTTTCTGTTTGAAGCCTATCCTTTCAGGGAGTGTTCATAGCTATTACCAATCTACACTATTCTCAGATCATACCCAGCTAAAGCAGTGACATCAGAAATCTGTCCCGGAGTGATCTGAGGGTAACCCCGAATACGAGCACTCGACTGGCGATGGTAAATCGAATGCGTTTACGCTCTCAAATTTATTACATAACTCCAGATTTTGTTTGCTTGTTCTTAACTTTTCGGGATAAATTTTAATGGGGCCCCCTAGAGGGTTCTTTCAAAGGGTGTTTAGTAGTGTAACTCAACACAAAACTTTACCACACAGGAAAAAATCGGCTGAAGTGAATCACTTTTTTTTCTGGAGAGTGGAAAAATTAAGTTAAATTTAAGAGTAATTTCTTAAAATCTTCTTTGGGGTCTTTCTTTTCAATCTGAGCATAGAATACTCTAAACTGATATACATATGTCCAGTCTGATTTAAACTACAATGAAAAACTCAAATTAGAATAAGGTTATATCCATGATGAGTGAAAAATCGAAAACAGCCGCGAATATTCCATAATCGATCGATAATGGGGCACAGAAACTCAAACTAGAAGAGCATAAACCTATTACGAATGCAGCATCGGCTGCGACCGGCAGCCTTCGGAAGACGTCGCTATATCTAGTAGTGGATTTGTTAAAACACCTTAGACCCGCTAGATTGCTGCTTTAACCTTTGCACGCGGATATTTACTTTTCGAAAATATATATATATCATTGATTTTTTTAAAACATGATAGCAATATCATATTTTTCCTGTGCACGTGAAGCGGTACGTATGTACCTAGGTACATTAATAAACGAATAACTATCTTAAAATCAAATTCTAGAATGGCCCATGCTAGCTAAGTTTTTATGCTTTTAATATGGCCCTACTTATATGTATATCTACTAGGGAAATAAAATTAAAAGTAAAGTAAAATCTTCAAATGAGTCATCTAGTATCAAAGCCGGCTAACTCCCTGGAACACAACTTTGCAGGAAACAAAAAAACTGTCCAGAGTTTGTATTTTTTAAAAGAAGTTAATATTATATCTAAATGATGTGATTAAGAGTTGTCTAACGACCCTTAAAATATAAGTTTTCGAATGTTTTTATTTTTTGATTTTTTAAAATTTCAAGTTGATTTTAACAAAAATTTGAGTTAGCCGGTTTTGATACTAGACGACTCAAATATTCGGTCAAACAAAACATTTTTTCGTTTTTTTTTTAAATTTGAAAGTGGAGCCATATATTTTTTCATTCTCTCATTTTAAATAAGCATACCCCTCGCTAAATTATAGATTTTCATTGCGGAGGTCATAGTTGCAAAAAATCAATCGTTTCATTCAGGATTAGACTGACTGCACCGAGGATTGAACATAAACCAAAATTATTTCTTATTTTATTTTTTATTTGCCTGTATAAACCCAGCTTAAATCTAGAGTTTATATTTTATGACTAATTACTCTGTAAAAAAATCATTCCAAAAAGATCTAATACAGGTCCAAACCAATTTATTAAATTCTGAGTAAAAATGTTATCTTATTCAAGTAAAATTTACTCCAAAACAGATTTATTTTTCCTAAATTGGAGTGAAAAAGACCTCCAAAATGAATTAAATAGCAATAAAAAAGGTCGATTTACTCAATTCTGAGTGAAAAATTTGTAGACGAGACATTTATTGCAAGTAAAATTTACTTTAGTATAGAATTTAATTTTTTAAATTTAATTGAACTAATATGGGTCAAACAAAAAAGAGTTAATTTAATTAATTCCGAGTTTTGTTTTGCTTTTATTTATTTCAATTCGCTCTCAAATGCGTTAAAACCTAGTAGAAAAGACTCAATATAAGTGCTCAGTGATGCTGTTAGTAGAGTAAAATCACTCTTAAGAATTTCACTCAGCAAATTTTGGTTTTACTCCAAAATATTTCACTAAAATTGGTTTGGACCTGTGACTTGTACCCTTTTGAAGTGATCTTAGAGTAAAATTTCACTCTAATTTTTTTACAGAGTACCATGTTATTTTTTCCTCCTTTTATTTTTAAATATTTATGGGATATTTTTAAAAAAAGGGTCTAATTCAGATCCAAACCAATTGGAGTGAAATATGTTGGAGTGAAACCAAAATTTTGTGAGTGAAATTCTTAAGAGTTATTTTACTCTACTAAGAGCATTACTAAGCACTTACATTGAATCATTCCTACTAAGTTTTAACCCATTTTAGAGCGAATCGAAACAAATAAGATAAGAGCAAAAGAAAACTCGTACCTAACTAAATTAACTCTTTTTTGAGTAAACTGTACACATTCGGTAAGTTTGACCCATATTTGAGTAAGTTATTCTTTTTTTGCAGTTAGTTCAAATAATTTTTTTTTTTACTCGAATAAGATACAATTTTTACTTAAAATTGAGTAAATTGGTTTGGGCCTGTATTATATCCTTTTAGAGAGATTTTAGAGTGAAATTTCACTCTAATTTTTACCTACCTAATTCTACACACTGCGACGTTACCTACGCCATTAAAAACATTTTAAATAACGTCTTGCGAAATCAAATCAACATCCGCGTGTAAAGGTTAAAGGCAGCAATCTAGGGGCTATGAGGTGTTTCAACAAATCCACTAGCAGAACACAGCGACGGCTTCTAAACGCTCACGGTCGGAGCCGATGCTGCACTCCTAGACGCTTATTCTTGACGGCCCGTGAGGTGAGGTGAGCTTACTTTCGCCACCTATCTCCACGGGGAAATGACTCACCTCACCTCACGTGCCGTCAAGAATAAGCGTCCTAATAGGTTTATGTTTCACTAGTTCCTCTAGATCTAACCTTTCTCTAATTTGAGTTTTGCATGTAGTTTAAATGAGACTGGACATATTTATATTAGTTTGGAGTATTCTATACTCAGATTGATTTAAAATAATAAAAATCCCCAAATATTATTAAAAAATCAGTCTTTTTTTTCACTCCAGCCGATTTTTTCCTGTGTAAGGATATGTCTACTGTTTTGATTCAACTCCTTGATCCGTCAAGATTGACGTTGCAAGAAAAAGCAGTATGCCAGACATTTGGGATACAAATCGAATGTGTTCCGTTCTAAAATCGAACACGCAAATCTTTTTTGGATTAATCTCAGATCACTCGGGAACGGTTTTTGAGCATAGTTCGATAAAAATAGGCTAAGTTTTTCAGAGATCATACGCTTTCTTCTCTCAGGATTTTGTGTAACTTCTGAACTGTTCATCCGATTATATAGTTCAGGCAAATTGTACTTTTCACAGTGCTTTTCTGGGAACTAAACGAGAGCAAGCTGAAATTTTGCACGGGTGTAGGGTACCAATGGGAAAGCTTAACTATAGATTTGCACCATTCTCACACTCATCTTGAATCAAAGGGTTAAATTGGTTTTTTTCTCATAACTTTTGTTAATTTTGCACTAGAAAAAAAATCAAAAAAGAATTTTGTAGGAAGAAATAATACCTACAAAACGACGCCTTTCAAAATTAAGTGAAATAGGTCAGCGCCATTTACAAAAAAAACTAGAGCGATAAAACATGGCACAATTGTTAAGCACTAGTAGGAAATGAAGCATATTGATTTTCAAAAATCGGAGAAAACGGCAAGTGCAGTAGAAATGGGAAAAAGTGTCAAAAATATGCTTAAGATGTACCTACCTACGTTGTTCCACTCTAACTGTCCAGGAATTTGACTAATCGTTTTCAAATTTTGCACGAATTAGGCCTCAAGTATAGTAACGACGCCTATTAAAAATTAGCAGAAAAGACAAGTAAATTCCTGAACTGCTATTTCCTCTAAAAAGGTCCAAAATAATTTCTAAATAAGTTTCGAGTATTCTAGGCATGTCCGTTTTTAAGTTTAAGGGCAAAACATCCAAAATCACGCAAAAAAAAATTGAAAAAAAATGCACTTTTACAAAAATTCCCATATCTTAAAAACGGCGACCTCTGATGTGATGAAAGCTGCACAGTTTATTTTCTTGAAGCTTTTAAATAGGAATCAATCAAAAGTTTTACCCGTTTTGTGAATGGCGCTGATGTAGTTCACTTATTTGTCAAAACGGGCTAGAATCATAAGAAAAAAAATAAATGAAGACATTTTATCATGGCATCATTATCATGTGACTGTAGACCATATTTTACACATCATTAGAGCTTTAAATGAGGCTTATGTAATAAAATGACAAAAAAAGGCCATAAAAAGGTAGAGATACCATAACGAATCCTCGTCCTCCAGCGATTTTTAAATCGTGCGCAGAGCGACTGCACGATCGTTGAAGTTTATTGAACATTTGGGCGGTGAACAACAAAAATAATTAGTTTAAGAAAAAATCATCAACTCAGAGTAACAGGACATTAGAAATAGCGAAAAAACTGATATCATGGTGCTCATTCTGTTTAAGTAATGACATTCTGAGTATGAACAAAAAAGTTACTATAATTTTGAAAGGCTTTGTTTTGTAGATATTATTTTTCCCTACAAAATGTTTTTTTAATATTTTTTCTAGTGCAAAATTAACAGTTAAGTTATGAGGGAAACACCGATATAGCCCTTTGATTTAAGATGGCGTCGAAGTTAAGTGGATGAGAATGGTGCAAATTTAGTTAGTAAATTATGCAAAAATCAAACGTGTGTTGAGTGGCTCCATTTTGTTTAAAACAAAGTCAGCTGACCACCGGAAACGTCAAAGCAAGTTTTTTGATTTTTTGCCGCAGTAGGCGATAGCTCTGGTTTTTTATAATAACAATTGTTACAATTAATTCTAACCTATTATAATTAATATATTTTATACAGTGGGAGAAGTATGAAAGGGTAAAGAACAAGATAATGTCGTAGATAAATAATCAAAAACAAAACAAAAGCAAAACCCATTTATTATAGTTTTTATCTATTTCAGGAACCACCTTTATCCGATGTCGATCAAAGTAATGGAAGCGTAGACTAGAATTAATCCGAGCTCTGTTTTCTTTTCTTTTAGGTGTATTATATATGTGTATATAGTATTATTAAATTTGAAAAATAAAAATATATAATTTTTAAAAACCGTTTGGTGTATAAAATCATTGAATAAGAATCAGAACCTAAACCCTTGGCACTAAAAAATCAGTGCCTCGAAAAAGGATAAACAGTCAAACTTAATTTGGTCATTCAGGCAAGGAGCCTCGGGGTTTTTCATAGCTTTATTAATCTCAGAAATCTCTAAAAGGTTCAGTTTGTTACCGAAGTTACAAGTTTTTAAGATTTTGACGCCTGTTTCAGGGTCAAAAATGTGTTTTTTGTTGATAATGTGGTTTGCAAAATTTCAACTTGAGTTCAGAGGGAAACCAAGATTTTTGTTTTTGTTCCTATTTATTGTAGATTAGTGCTCACTCACTCTTATCAAAAACTTCCTTTCACTTCTACCCACATAGACTGCACTAAAATATTCTATACCACAAGTTAATTGGTAGATGCCTGAGTTTTCTAGTTTGTTTTTAATTTTATCCTTTCCATTAAAAATAAACGTCTTAAGGGTATGTTGGGTTTTAAAATTAACTGTGAGGTTTTCTATTGAGTTTTGTAGAATATTTTTGATTTTGTAGGAAATATTGCCATACAAAGGTAAACTACAGTAGATCTTTTTTTTTTGTGAATCTTTTATTTTGGGAATTAATTTTTTGTTTATATGTTTCCTAAAGTGTTTATAATTAGACGATGTGTTTGCAGTACTCAACACTAAAGTAACTAGTGTTGAAAATTTTATGGAAAAAATAAAAAACAAATTTCCCACTACTAAATTTACTTATGAAACAGAGAACAACGGTACACTGCCATTTCTAGACACTTTAGTTATAAGAAATAAAAATAAATTGGACTTTGACCTATACAAAAAAGGCACGGCCACCAACAGGTATATTCCAAATGACTCTTTTCATTGCTTACAACATAAGCTTGCAAGTTTGCACTTTTTAACATATATATTAGTAAATTTCCCCTTAAACAAAGAAAGATTTGAAGCAGAAAAGAATAGGATTAGGAATATAGCTGGCGAAAACGGTTACGACGAAGGCTTAATAAATAAGCTGATAAATAGACATTCTTTTCAAAAGACCTTTCGGAATTCTACCTTTTTCAGACAAAAAGATACCTGCGGCTCAAAATTTGTATCAATTCCTTATAATCCTAATTATACGAAAGGATTACACAAAGTATTTAATAACACCGGTCTTAAATTAGTATATCAATCCGGTAACACAATAAGAAGCTTACTAGGAAATCCCAAGGATAAAACTACAGTTCTAGAAAAAAGTGGAATTTACGAAATTAGTTGCATGGATTGTGACAAAAAATATGTTGGCCAAACGAGACGCTCTATTCAAACACGTTTTAAAGAACATTTAGCACACTTAAAATACGAAAGAACAGAAAAGTCAAGTGTGGCCGAGCATGCTTTTGAAAACAATCATAGATTCACATTAGATAACTTAAAACTTCTAAAAAGTTTACCAAACAAAAGACTTTTGAATGCATATGAAAGTATGGAAATCATTTAATCCAGAAATAGTTTAAATAAAGATAGAGGACCCATCCCGTTTAGTACACTTTATTCTTTGGTTGAGGGGAGATAGGATTAAAAATCGTGATCAATCACAAATTATTAGTCTTATCTCCGCCCACTAAAGGATTGTATATAAGATAGAGCCTAGATTAATTTAGTTCATTGTTTATCGTCTCCTGATGATGCTAACGTTGTTAGCGAAATGCGCGTCGAGTGCAAAAAAGTGTAGTTTTGGTTTGTGGAAAACAATCATAATTTTGTTATTAATAATGTATCTAGGGTAACCATTATTAAAAGCAATTTGTTTAATGTGGTTATATTCTTTTTTGAAATTTTCTCTGTTTAATGGGATTATGAACAGTCCATGAAAGTAGCAGTTAAAGGCGCTAAGTTTTTGAATTTGGGGGTGGTTTGAGTGGTAAGGAATGACTGTATCTGTACTAGAGTCTTTGTGAAAAATAGAGAACTGAAGGTTAGTCTGTTCTCTTTCTATTGTGAGATCTAAAAGGTTTATTTTCCTTTCATTTTCCACTTTAATTTTAAATTCTATTGAGGGGTGGAGGGTTTTAGACAAATAAACAAACAATTGAGTTCCTTCAGTGTGCCATTAAAGTAAAGTAAACTGTCATCAACGTATCTGAAGTAGAAAAAAACTTTCGAAAAAAGGGGGTGAGTTTTTATTTTTTGTTCTAAAATGCCCAAAAATTTGCACCATTGCGGGTTAGATGTTTGAGCCCATTGCCATACCTGAAGGTTGGCAGTAATAATTTCCGTTAAATTGGAAGAAATTTTGTTTAAAAACTGTATCTAAAAGAAGGCAAATGTTTAGGACATGCAATGTGGGTAAATTTGAGTTCCCGAAAAGCACTCGATGCACTCATCTGGCGGCATACTAGGGAACAGATTCTTTACATCAAAAGACACCAAGAGTGATGGTTCTGGAATTGAAAGGATTTTTATACTGTCAATTAATTGTTTACTATTTTTGATTGAAAATGGGTTTTTAAAATTAGTTTCTTTAAGAATTAATGAATTGAGCCATTTACAGATCTTGTAAGTTGGTGATTGAGTGTAACTAACAGCCGACCTTATTGGGTGGGGGCGGGGGGGGGAGGGGTTTATACAATTTAGGTAGAGCATGGATTAAAGTTAATTTTATTGAAATCTTGAATCAAAAATTCTTAAGTTTTTTCAAAATAATCCCTTTTCTCCAAGATGACAATCGAGTTCCCTTTATCTGCTTTTGTGACTATTAAGTTATTGTCTGAAAGTTTCTTCTTAATACTTTTTGATACTTGGAGTTGAGAGTTTTTGTTTTTTATATTTTGGGTTGATTTAAAAGATTCGTTCAAGTGCCGATTGGGATTTAAGAAAGTGTTTGTCGGTATTATTAGTCGATTCTATAATCCTTTCAGTGTCTATTGATAAATCCCAGTACTCCGATGGTCCAGGCAAGACCGATAGATAAAATTTAAGCCCTTGGTTAAGTAGGTTGGATTCCTGTTGGTCAAAAACAGTGACAGAAAGGTTGACCACCATGGGGTTAAAACTAAAGTTGGATTATTGGTTATTTTGGGCGTCATGCGCATGGAATTCATTGTTGAACACACCATCAAAAAAACTATCCTCACAAGATAAGGAAAGTGCTATTATGAACATCAACAGACTCATTGAACCTGAAAAATAGAAGTGTATCTCTCGTTTGGTGGAGTGTGATCCTGACCCTGACCCTCCCAATCTTCTTCTTACCCCTATCTTTAACTAAATCTAAAAGGTACTCACTCAGTTTTAGGAAAAGAGTTTTTATCAACAAGAAAAAAGAAAAGGTGGCTTTCAGGTTCAAAACTTCTATATTTAGCATAATGCTTTACTATATTACACTGTCAACATGCAATCAATCACCATCAGCAAAGAGTTCTGCTCTGGTGGGTAAGAAAACTTGGATCAGGGAAGAAATCAAAAAGTTTTACTTCACTGTAAAACTTTTTGATTTCTTCCCTGATCCAAGTTTTCTTACCCACCAGAGCAGCACTCTTTGCTGATGGTGATTGATTGCGTGTTGACAGTAAAACTTTTTGATTTCTTCCCTGATCCAAGTTTTCTTACCCACCAGAGCAGCACTCTTTGCTGATGGTGATTGATTGCGTGTTGACAGTGTAACATAGTTGGGTATGACTCCCCTTTTTAAGACACTCCTGGTTGAACCATACGTCGACCTTGTAAAATTTCCTCTTCAATAGATTTGTTTTGTATTCACGGACCAGCTTCTAAATTTTATTTTATTGGTAAATTGAGGAAGATAGTCAGTACTTAAACTGAAGTTGCAAAAGCATAAAAGATTCCCTAAAAGTAAATTTTTCCTATGAAGCTTATAAGTTTAAAACAACCCTAAAAAATCACTAATTTAAATAATGTTTGTAATACTAGACAGCCGTAAACTAAGGTCTCATGTTTCAAGCTAAATAAAACAAAACAAACATAAAAAACAATATTTTTTTACAAGAAGTCATAACGTATATGTCGAGTCAATAATTTCAAAAAAGTCCGACTCGATATCCGAGCAACATTTGAGACGTTATTTCGTTTGTCACTGGCAATACACGAGTTGGGGCTGGTTTCGATTCGATTAAGAAGTAAATTTTGAGGATTGACTCTTCTGCCAAAGAAAAACCGATTTAAGGGTCGCTCAAATTTATAAGAATCTGGCTCAAGATATCGTGTGTCACAAGTATAGGGGTTTCTATCAGGCATCCCAGCATGGATACAGGACACTCCTGAATCGGATTTTAAAAAATGGCGCCAACAGGCACGTATAGCCAAACATCCATAAAATCTAAAAAAAAGTAAATACGATTTGTTTTTCAATTTTTTTTCAATTTTTTTTTTTTGGTTGAAAATACACTTATCTATCTTAATGTGAAAACCGCGTGCCGCTAGCTGCTACAGTTCGTGAGTTACATTTTTATAAAAAGTTTAATCCCCCTTCCTACCCTCTTGCAAACCCCCACCTCCATCAAAAACTAATCAGCAGTCTGTGAGTGTGATGACAAAGAATTTTGTTGCCAAATGTTATAAGAATCGGTTTAGCGGTTATTGTATTACTGTTACAGACAGACAGACATACACCATCCCAAATTTTTGTATTTAGGTATTTTTGACCCAAATAACCCATTTTTAGTGAAAATAAAAAAAAATGCCGATCCCAATAGCCTCCATACTATGGATCTACTACGCTAACTACGCTAAAAAATATCTAAATAAAAGTAGGCGTTGACCTTATAACCTCGCTTTTGTTTTAAGGCGGCTAAAAAATGAATTTTGTGGTGTTATCAAGTTGGACACAGCGGCGTAGCGTGGGGGGGGGGCAGGTGGGTTCCTCGCCCTCCCCACCCTCTGAGTCTTGGCGCTCTTTGGGTGCCCTGTGTATAATAAACATGAGTTATGCGTGCCGCAGTACTCAGTGAACGAGTTTATATGTTAACTAACTAATAGATATACTTAGATTAATTTTGTCTGTTGTCTTAAAAACTTGTATATGTACCAATCTTTTTAACTTAGTTTGGTATTTTAGAGGTATTTATCCAACACAAACTAAATATTTTATAGTAGGTATTTAATTGTGCAATGATTTTACTTGTTTTATCACTTAAAAAGAAAATAATATGTGAATTGTGTTTTGTTTTAATATGTCCTTAGTAATTTTAATACACATTTCCATTATTGTTATTTTTTAAGCCACAGAAATTTTATACATTAAATTTTTGACATGTACATTCTATTTTGTGGGCCAAAGTACTAAACAAAATTGAATTGAATATGTAACAATTACTGACCAATGAGTAAACGAGAATCGGAAGTTTTTCTCTTTTGCAATGAAAAAAACAGATGTTTTTCTTGTTTTGTCAGTGGCAGAAGTGTCTATCCTGCTTGCTTTTTTTTCAACTATTTTTTTTTCTCCATTGCTGAGGGTACTAATGGTCCGTTAACTCAGCCCATTTTAATTTTCTTTTGTTCTTATTCGACCAAAACTGCTTTACTGTAGCTCAAACAAGGAACCACCTGATGATGGTAGAGTGAATTGCCGAAACATGTCGGGTTTTTGAAATATAAGAAATAAAATTCAGTGAAGAAAGACCATATTTGTTTGAATTAATTATCAACTCCACCATCATGGACTACTTCAACAGTATTCAAAATGTGTAAAAATTTTCTCCTTTTGGCCTGCGGCTTATTTATGATGTGATTTTTGCAAGATATCTAGAATTAAGACTAGATCCACCGAACCGATTGTGGGGGGGGGGGAGGCGATAAAGGCCATTTTCCCAACTAATATTAAAAGCGATTCCCAAGTTACCTGAAACTTTGACTTTTTTTATTATTGTTGAAATTAGAAATACAAAATATTTTGTAAAATGTACTTGAATTTCCCAATTGAACTTTCATATTTCCCAACTGTAAGCAACTGAAAGCAACATTGGGGGGGGGCCTCCTCCAATCCTCTGTCTCCAAGGGATCGCTTGTGTATCCACCCGAGAATGCGCCCTTGCTTTCAATATAAATAAGTTTTATTTTCGTATAAAATAACCTATTACTCAACACATCCTAAACCGCTCCTCTGTCCCTTTAAAAGAAGCTGTGATCTTCTCTGCTTTTGTCGCCCAAACAGTGTAGCAAAAATTTTGTCAATGGAAACATAAAATCGTGGCAGTTTCCTGAAAAGAAAGCTACAAATAGTTTATATTTTTCCACATGAAATTATTTTTTTGACGTTGAAATGCGCTTCTACAAGCTTTTAATTAACTTGCAATGTACCTAACTATGTATATATGTAACAAGATATATTTGTTCGGGTAGAATCTTGCAACTTAATTTTGACCAAGTTCCCGACATCCGATCGGCTTCAAATTTGGCATGCTTATATAGTTGCGGTGACAACACATGAATATACTGTGATGACATTGACAGCTTCCCTTACTCGAAGGGGGTGGAGGAGCGTACAGTTCAAGTACGCCCGATTTCGTTGAAATTTAGTGTGTTGGTACACTTGGGGATAGAGATTTCCAATCATATTTTGAAAGGACAATATGGCGGATTCAAGATTCATTTTTTGCTAACCAATTTTAACTAACTTATGCACATCCGATTACCTTCAAATTTGGCATGCATTTATAGTTCTAGTGACAATACAATAATATGTAATTATTAGGCACCCCTCCCCCCTACGATGGAAGTGGAGGGGGAAACACCTAAGTTTGTCCGATTTCAACCAAAATTGGTATACGGGGGCTTTTGGGGATAAGGAATACGAACTTTTGATCAGATTGAAAATTTCAATACGGCGGATTCAATATAAATAATTAAGGTTAAAATTCTAAAAATTAAGGGTGTGTGTTCAAATTTGGTATGCGTTTATGGTTCCGGCGACAATACATTAATATGGTATTATTAGGTACACACTTCCGGATTTTTCGGAAAGGGGATGTGAATTTTTGATCAGATTTGAAAATTTCGATATGGCGGATTCAAAATGGACGATTTAAAGTACAAACCTTAAAATAAAAAAAAATAAATAAAAAACTTTTAAAGAAGAAGCTTTTCTGAAATGCACTTAAAAGTAGAAAATAATTTTTTATCTTTTTTATACAATAATAAAAGCGATGGGCGCAAATTAAAAATTTTAACTTTACGCTGATAAAGAGAGAACTACAAACGAAGAACAAAATTGTTCTTCTATTCGAATGATAAACATAATTCTTTTCTCTAAAGAAGCTGAGAACGTGTGAGATTGCCGTGCTTGCCAAGTCTTTGAAAAATTCCTTAGCTTATAGAGTAATACAACTGTTTCTTAGATGAATCGTCGATGTGACCGATATACGATACCTAAAGTTAACATTTTTAATTTGCACCCATCGCTTTTATTATGGTATAAGAAAGATAAAAAATTATTTTTTACTTTTAAGTGCATTTAATAAAAGATTGATCTTTAAAAAAAAATTTTAATCAAAATTTATTTTTGGTTTAAACTGACAGTAGCCAAATAATCGGGGGTAATAATATCATAAGTGCATCTGAATTTTTCCACAAAATTAAAAAGAAATTTGTTGACAAAAATACTTTTCGTTTAACCATTCTTTTTTTGGAAAAATTTAAAACATTATTTTATTCCAAAATACGATGCTGTGATATGTCGAAATATGAAGGAGTGAAATCGAGAGTGAGATAATTAAATGAAAATCATAATCTGTCAAAAGTTTTTTTTTTCAATAATTTTGAAATAAGTCAGCTTAATCAGGCAGGAAGATATATTCACAACCAACCTACTAGAGTTTGAGGAAAGAGCAAAGAGATGTTTTTTAAAGGTTGGCATTAATTTTTAAGATTTTTTTTTGTTCCCACACCTGCACACAATCGGCGAGTGCCAATTTGTTATAGTAAAAACTGTTAGAGCACGACAAGATGGGTGTTAATTTTTTTTATGACATTACGACTCTTGTTAAAGTGGTTTTTTTTGCTTAATGAAAAATATTGATTTTCTCGGGGTTTGTAGGTTTCGCTCGATTAGGACGGAGATAGATTTCACTAACCAATTTTTTTACTATCAAAACTAAATGTTGAAAAAGGCGCCAATTCGTTGCCATCAAGATTTCTAAAAATCGTTGTCAAAATATAGTGCTTTTGTCCCGTTTTAGTGTTTCAAAAAGTTTTGTCTCAGTTTTGGATAATAACCTATTTAGTTTAAACCCATCTAGCTTAAGTATTTACTGCAAACTTTCCTTTGCTTCCGCAAGGATTTTAGCAGCGCTCTGGCGCCTTCCTTAATTATATGGTGACTACAACAAAAAAAAAACATTTACTAATACTCCAGTCAATCTAGTAAAAAAGTGGAAAAAAATAAAACATCTTTAATTCTTGGCTTAGAGCTCTAGACATAAACAACATACCGAAAGTCCCCAAAAATCCCTTGGATCCGAGGTCCACCATATTGAATTAATTACAGATTTTTGACATATATTTTTTAATAAATTTGTTTATGAGAATAACTAGCTAAAATTTCCAAGATGGCGTCCTGCTAACTTCAAAAATAGGTCCGCCATATCTGAAAATACCTTCTCTCATTATCATTGACCTAACTTCCTATTTCGTTTAGCCATGATCGTTAGATTCGGTACACAGAGTAACCATAAATGTCTTAATTTAAAAATTGGAGTACAGCTGTCATCTGTCAAAAATTACGGCCGCCATCTTATATTAAATGTTGCACATCTAAGTCGGCTATTTTAAATAGGTAGTTAACCAAATTTACTGGAGCATTTTTCTGGTAAAGCCCTTTATATCATACTAAAAATACAGCTTTCTAAGTACTATTTAAAAAAAAGACTATCAGTTTTTTTATATTATAGTTAGAGTCATAATTAAAGGACAAATTTTTTTACAAAAAAAAGTTATAATAAGATATATATAAGCCAATATAAGACTGGTTACAAATATATTTACTTTGACTCTTCTCCCTTTCAGTCCCCCTATTGACGAACTTTTTCTAAAATTACTTTTTCTTTAAAATTATTTTGAACATAAATTGTCCTTAAAATATGCTGTTTAAAAATACCCCACACTATACACTTATTTTTTTAATATTTTCTGAGATACGGGCTGTCAAAACTATCACAATTCAACTTAATAATTTTGAAAATAAAATATTTTAATCTTGGCATGTGGTACATCATTCAAAAGCATTTTTTAAGAAGATCTTAAAAACACCATGCAGTTTACTCCCCTCATTCTTTTTTTCATGTTGTCCAAATATTATTATCAACGTGGCAAGAACCTTTGGTATATTTTCATGTCCTAAAAATGTTATATATTTTGGAATTTTTAACAAAAGAATAACTTGACCCTTGGTTAAATTAATAAACGAGCCTTATAAAAAAACTAATAATAAAAAAATAAATTATTGCGGGGTTTCAATAAGTTGGCTTTGATAATATTTTACTTACCGATTCAACAAAGTTGGTCATTATTATAGTTTTTGTTTAAAATGTAATTGCCCATTTAAATATGAAAACCGTATGTCGCTAGCTAGTATGTAACCCCCCTTTCTACACCTTTCACAATCAAAACCGAATCAGCTCATCGTGGCACCAGATAATTTTTATGCCAAATTTTTAAAAAATCGGTAAGGCGACTTGTGAGTAATCGTGTCCCACACAGACAGACACCATGACAAAATTTTGTATTTAGGTCTTTTTTGTTTTATTTTTAATGGAAATAAAAAATGTTCCTTGAAAATGACTTCCTCATAAGGAAAAAGGAGAAGGAGGGAGGGGGGCGGGTAAATTCTGACTGTAACCCATATTTTTAAGATCTGCTTAAAAAATGCTTTATTTTCAAAGTTGTTAAAGTGAATTCTGACAGTTTTGACCGCCCATGTCTCAAAAAATATAAAAAATAGGGCTATAGTGTAGGGTATTTTAAAGAAGCATATTTTAAGGACAATTGTTGTTGGGGGACTGAGAGGGGGAAGTGTAAAAGTAAATATTTTTGCCACCAGTCTTATATAAGCTTGTAAATATTTTATTATAACTTTTTTTTATAAACAATCTGTTCTTTAATTATTTTTGTAACTGTAATATGAAAAACTGACAGTTTTATAAAAATGGCGCCCGCCCCTTAGCACTTAAAAAGCCGTATTTTTAGTATGATGTTAAGAGCTTTACTGGAAACATGTTCCAGCTAATTTGTTTATCTTCCTATTTAAAATAGTCGACTTAGATGTGCAACAAATAATGTAAGATGGCGGCCGTAATTTTTGGCAGATGACAGTTGTACATCAATTTTTAAATTAAAACATTCATGGTTAGCCTGTACGCTAAATATAACGATTATGGCTTAACGTATTAGGAAGTTAGGCCATAGATAATAAGAGAGGGTTTTTTCAAATATGGCGGACCTATTTTTGATATTAGCAGAACGCCATCTTGGATTTGCATATTAGGCTGTAATAAGTACATACGTACCAAATTTTAGCTAGTTACGCCCATAAGCAACGATACTAAAAAATTATATGTCAAAAATCTGTAATTTTTTCAATATGGCGGGCCTCGTATCCAGGGGATTTTAGGGGACTTTCGGTATGTTGTTTATAAAGGTATTCAAAAGCTCTGTGCCAAAAATCAAAGATGTGTTATTTTTTTCCACTTTGTTACTAGATTGATTGGAATACTAAGACATTTCTTTATTTTTTAAATTTATTAATTTCCATTACAAAAGGAGATCCGTTAAGTAGATCATCTTAGAAGCACTATATTAAGTGAAAACTTTGACTTTGTGTTTGACGTATCCGTATACTTATACCTAACGTGTTCAAAACAAATCCAGAAGGCACTACATTTTTCACTTGTTTATACCATGTTTCGAACGATGTTCGATTTTTTGTAGTATGCGATAGTAGAACAGCTGCACTTGTAGTGGACGTCGGGATGCACGTAACGTTGTGATCACAACCACGCACGCATCGATTGCAGTCACAAGTTCGAAAAATGGCGCAAATAAGTCATAAACTTAGTGACTTTTGTTTTTGTTTTGAACGCGTCAGCTATAAGTATACGAAAGTACACTATCGACATCATAAAAGTGATACACAATACTTTTTGTTATAATACCTTGGTCTATTTTTACAAAGTCGTCACCCATTATTGTATTTGTCTTAAACTGTCAAAGTATGTCATTCTGTATTTCAGTCTGACAAATAAATAAAAAATGCCTCCATAAATTACTTTATTTGATAAAGCCCAACTCCTGACAAAACTACAATTAGGATGGTCAATTAGGGACGTGGCTAGACATTATGGACGCAGTAAAACCACGATTATAAAAATTAAAAAACGATGGGAAGAAGATCAGACAATAGAGAGAAAACAAGGGACTGGTTTATTGAATGTTTCAACTGATGAACAAGATTATGACCTTATCGCTTTTATGGAAGAAAACCCTTTTGCATCTGTTGCCCAGGCAAAGAGATTAACCCATTTTGCAGGATGTGTAAGACTGGAACGAAATCGCGTAAGGAAAGGCTCTAATTTAAGATGTCGTGTAGCTGCTAAAAAAATTAAACTTACTAATGAAAAAAAAACAGGCCAGGTTACTTTTTGCCCTTAATTACTCTCTAAAGGAACCAGAGTTTTGGCGAAAGGTAATATTTTCCGATGAAAAAGTTTTCCAGTCCTGTAGTGACAGAAAACAAATTCGGGTATATCGTCTACCAAGAACGCGCTATGAGAAAAGATATATTGCTGGTAACAACGATCGCGCTGGAAGATTTTCGGTAAATATGTGGGGTTGTATTTCTGCTATAGGTCATGGTGCTCTATTTCGAATCAATGGAAGACTCACAGCACAGCTTTACGTGGACATTTTAGAGAGCTCCATGCTTCCAGCCGTCACAGAACTTTATCAAGACCAGTTTATTTTTCAACAAGACAACTGCCCTGCTCATACAGCCAGAATTTGCCAAACTTATTTTCAGGAGCAAAATATTGAAGTTCTTCCTTGGCCTGCGAAAACCCCAGACGCCAGTTCTATGGAAAATATCTGGGGTTTAATTTCAAAAAAGCTGGAAAGCTTTAATATTGTGCCGGGAAATCAACATCACTTGGTCCAGTTAATAGTCAATGCTTATGAATAAGTTATTGGTGAAAATGAAAACCTTTTTGAAATTTTGGCTGATTCTCTAACAAGAAGGTTAAACGGTATAATTGAGGTGAATGACTAGATATGATTAAAATTTATATATCTAATAATTTGTTTCTATTGTTTTATAATTTTCGTTACAGTTGTGTTTTTTAATTTTTGTTACAGTTGTTTTATGCGTTAGCGTATTATTGTAATATAAAAATTATTTTTAAAAGCCATCTTTGAAGTCAATATTTTTACATTTTAGTACCAGTCTGTCACAATATATAATCCGGTAGTTAACCATACAATTTAAAATATATTTATGTTTATCACGTACCACTTTTATGATGCCGATAGTGTACTTATGAGTGCACAGATTCAGATTCAGATTCAGATTCTTTATTGGTGTTAATTGAGTGGTAACACTCTCACACAAGTCAAAAGAAATACAATAAATAAACCTAATATATACTATAAGAAAACATAGACAAATTTTAAGACACACACTTATAAATATCATTTAAAAACTAAAAACTCCTACATAGTAAGTAAAAAATATTTATATAATACTTAAAAATTACCTACTATAAAAAAAAATTAATTTTAAGACAAGCACTTGTAAAGAATATAACAAAAAACACATACTGATATAAAACATGTTAAAATTTTAGAACACAAAGATTAAATTAAACCAATAAAACAATTTAAATAAAAGAGAGAAGAAAATTATATTTCGGAGAAGTCAGCATTTAAAAATGAACGGAAATCATAGAAAGCATTTCGAATCAAAAATGATTTAATTGTTTTTTTGAATTGCTTATGATTTAGTCCTCTAATTCTAACTGGCAGTCCCGCTTCTGGTTTTCTCCAGGCGAAATTGTGGTAAAACAACATTATTATGCTCTCTTGTTTTTATTGTGTGAATATCACTATCTGTTGTGAACTTTGGCATATTTTCCTTAATGTACAGCAAGCACAATAAAATGTATTGACATGGAAGAGTCAAAATATTTAGGGTTTTAAATGCGTCCACACAATCAGCACGATATGACAGATTAGAAAGGATTCTCACCGCTCTGCGTTGTAACCTAAACGCCAATTCCGCATGTGTGGAATGACCCCATGCCAACAAAGCATACATTAACAATGAATGAATCACTCCATAGTAACAGGCCAGAAGCGTCCCCTGGGTGACAATATGCGACAATGATCTCAAAAGATAAGTGTTTTTTTGCCAGCCTGTCAACCAAAAGGTTTATATGGCCCTCCCACCGAAGTTTGTCATCCAAGTAAACTCCTAAAAAACGGACAAGTTTTTCTGGATCTGTCTCACCAGATTTATGAATGTTTTTCAATGTAAAAGTCATGTGTTCAGTTTTGTTTTCATTTAAACTTAATTTATTAGACAGGAACCAGTCCTTAATTAATGACAAGGACTCTGAGGAAATTCTTTCAAGCTCGTTGGCATGCAAAACAAATTGAATCACTGTGGAGTCGTCACAAAATTGTATGAAATCGATTGAGGGTTTAACTTGAGCAAGGTCATTTACATAAATCAAAAATACCACACACAGCGACAGTTTGGGCTATAAAAAAATCCCAAGGCAGAAACGGACTTCACTCTATCGGGGTCCTGTCTAACCGAGACTCTATACTTACACGCTCGAGTCTATATATCTGAAAATTGTTTTCCGTTGTCAAGGAGGACTTAAATTACACCTTACGGGGATATAATGACAAATGTAGGGAGTCAAAATATAACGTGTTGTTCGAAACAAATTGCTTTCTTTTTTCGTGGCGAAGGAGACGGAGGGTGTATGATGCATGAAAAAAGACTTCGCGTTCATTATTTTAGATTTTTGTGTTTTTCTGGGCAGGAAGTTCCAACAAACTGTTACCATCACCTTTTACTAGTCGATGAATAGTAATTTTTACAGGCGTGTGATTAAAACACGCGAGTAGTAAAAGCACTAATCTTTAACAGAAAAAATATTTTTCCTACGAGCGTGCGGAAAAACGCTTTTCTCGCACTCTTTTCCGCACGCCGTGCGCGAAAAAAATTTTTCACGCACGCTGTTGAGCAAAAAAAAATTTTCACGCACGCTGTTCGCTTGCTGTTGAGCACGCTGTTGCTCAGTGATGAATCAGGAAGACTGGAAGTCAACGATGGCTATAAGCCACATGAGCAGTGGTACTTTCAATGTTACCGTGAATAATTTTTACCATAAAAATTAATTTTTTAAGCTTGTTTTTTAAGTTTAGTTCTGAATAAAACATAAAATTCGTAGTTTTGACTAATTTTTAATTTTTAGTCTGGTAGATTTAACTAAAATAATGACAAAATATTTTGATATTCCGCACGCTAGTAGGAAAAATGTTGTACCTAACGCGAGCGGAAAGTATTTTCCGCACTTACGGCTTGCCCGAACTCCGCTGGCGCGTTGTTCGTACAAACGCGCGGTGCGTGCGGAAAAGTATAACAGAATTTTCTTCGGCACCTCCTACTTCGTTTTAAAATTTGGCACGTTGCTGTTGGGCAACTAATTTGTGGGCATTTGTGTGTGGGATATTTTCGTTCTTTAATTGCGGGTCTAAAACGGCACTTTTATCCTCAGGGACTAAAAATTGCACTTTTAGTCGTTAGTAAAAAAAATTAGGCATTAAAATTAAATTTAAAAAAAAAATAAAAAAATGTTGAGAGCATATCTTACTTGATTTTATAGAGTTTATAATAAAAGCAAATTTGTTTTGATTTTTCCCTGTTAAAAAGTATAAAAAATTACTTTTTACTTTTGCATATAATTCAACTAAAGTCCGCTCCTATAAGTTGTCTGCTCTAATGCGCAGGCGCCGACTTACAAAAAGTTGAATTTTATGTAAAAATAAACATATAATCATCATATAACTATGAGATAATTAGTAAAATTGTCTTATTTTTCTTTTATAGAGCATCTTCTCTGTTCCGACAAAGAGCGTGCTATATGAAAGAACAAGATACTTGGAAAAACATACTAAATATAATGGCCCTGCCCTTGCATTTCCTAAGAAACACGTGTACCGATAATAACTCTCCCAATCAAGTGAGCCTGGAAATAATCCAGAGGCGACAAGTCTACTGGGCAGGCGCGTCGATTGCGTCAGTAGTAAAAGCAACTGACAACCATCTGATAGCGAAAAAAGTCTACACTACCGTAAAAAAAATTGAAAAGTGATGTTCAGTGTTTTCAGTAATTTCGTATCAATAGAATAATGGATTCTTCTAGATTTATAGATAGAAAAAACAAGATAAGAAAAACTAAAACCAGATCTTTAAGGCTTAATTGGTAAGTATAATTATAGGGTTTAAAAAAACCCACTTGCTAGGTATTATTAGACTTTATTTTTTTAATTTTTGCATAAAAGTTGGGCGTACAAGTGCTCTTGTAGAGATTCCGTGCCCTGGACTTTTTAAGTGAGACATTTTGTGAGTTAAGGGCCAATTAATGCGTAGTTTATTTTAGAAGGGAAGGTCTAAGATGCAAAAAGGCGCCATGTGCTTCGCATATTTATCATACTACTAATCGCAGAAAATAACGCCACAAAATCTTAACATAATAACAAAAATGGCGAAACGACATCTCGTCAAAAATGTAAACTTTTCGAGGATGCCGCGTTTAAAACGCTCTAAAATGGAAATTATATTTATAGCTGAAGTACATTTGAAGTAACATAAAATTCTTTCAATTTATTTTTAGTTAGTGCATGCGCTGTAGTTTTTTCGCCTTTGGCATGGCCCAAACAGCCCGGTGCCAAAGCCAACCGCGATTTTGAATTTTCTTCTTTTTTTTTCGGAATTATTTTCATTACACATTTTGCAACACTTGATGGGCCATTATATTATCTTATAGTTATATGGGCCAATTGGTTTAAGAATGAGAAAGTTTAAAAAAATTGACCGTTTTTGTTTCTCAGACCTAAAATTAAAAAAATGCCCATTTTATAGAGGTCAGGTTAGGTTTCTTATGAGTGGTGCAATGCTGCACCCTCCACTGTGACCTAAAAGGTCTATTGTGGCTCATACCTGTTTTACAAGTCACTCATTCCAAGTTCCCTGATAACGAAAATCAGTCTATTTGGTGAGACTTCCTCAAAATCTTGGGGCACTTTTAACCCAGGGCCAAATATTTTCGCCCTTGTTCTCACAGCTCTCAGTATGCAATGGCATAGAATATTTACCGGCGTTTCCCCCTCTCCTCCACAGAATCTATAAATAGGTATATTGCTCACTCCAATTCTATTCATGTGTTGGTTGAGTCGGCACTGGCATGTATACCTGTGATTATTTTCAGGCTGTTCCTTGATAGTTGCAGAAGCTGCTTTGTTCTACGTTTATCTGGCTTATTCAGAAAGGCTTTGGAGTGCTGTTGTTTCGGAGTTCAGCGCCAGTGCTGCACTCCTTTTCTTTCAACCCACTCGAATAATTCCCTATTGACCGTGGCTTTAGTTAGTCCAAAGCAGTTTCGTTTCCTTCAATTCCTGTGTGGCTCGGGACCTATACAAGAGGGATTTTGTTGGTTCCACAGATCTTTAGCAGAGTTTGAACGCAGGTCCAAACTAAAAGTGATTGGATCTTATTTGAACTTATTGCTTTCAGAGCAGCTTGACTATCTGATATGATTTTGATGCTTCTGTTAGTGATACCTTTGTCGGCTATTTCTCTTCCACAGAGCTCTATGGCGTAAACCTCGGCCTGGAAGATGTTGGCAAGATTATCGAGTCCAACTGAAATTACAGCTTTTGAACCCAATACAACCGCTCCCACGCCGTCCTTGGTTTTTGATCCGTCTGTGTACCAAACGTGGTCAGCTTTGGTAAATTGATTTATACTCCCCTCCCATTCTTCCCTCGTTAGAAACAGAACCTAAAACGATTTTTCAAAGTTGTATTTTGGTAGCCTGTAGTCTGATGGCATACTAAGGATTCGGTTATTACTAAATGCCTTAGCTAGCCCTGCATAGTTTCCCAATGCCTACCCAGGATACTCCTGATTCAAGCTATTGAATCTTTCTAAAGTTGCTCTTTCCTTCTCCACCTAGATATGCAGCGTGGGGAGGTTAAGCATTACTTCCATTGCTTCCAATGGGATTGTCTTCATTGCTGAAGTTAGGATTTTGCATGCTTTTCATTGCACGCCCGCCAGTTTTTGTCGAGCAGTGCCCTGCTTAGTTTTGGACCGTTAGATACAGCCAGTAGGTTTGTTTTGGTTTCATATCCCACAACTTCGCACATATTCTGTTACAAGTCCAGAGAGCCATTTGTGCCTTCTGGATAACTGTGTTCAAGTGGGTATTCCATGTAAGTTTCTGATCCAGTATCAGTCCCAGGTATTTTCCTTCTTTTAGGAAGGAATACGTTTCCCGCTAATGCTAGATTGTATAGTGGCTTTGGTGATTAATAACTCGCAGGCGATAAATAATATAAAATCATTAACAGTAGAGATTATTTGTTTCTGTGTAAGTGTCTTATATTTACCACCATTTCGTTTCATTTTTACTTAAAGATCAGGATAAAAATGAGACCAGTGTTTATTTTTTTTAACCCTTGAGAGTAGACTCTTTTTTTTCTGTCAGTGACCTTAGCTCAGGAAATTTTGAAGTGACGTTCACAACAGGTCCATACTTTCTGGAACTTTGAGTAGAAGGTACATTTTGTAAAAACTAAGACACGGCTCCGGAGGACTTTTTTAATTTTTGGCTTGATAGGCTAAAATTTCTTTCTAAGGCTACCGTTTCAAATGTTTAAATATTTCGACTATTTCGTGCATCTAGACAAATATTTTTCGCCAACTTTTTTTTTTATTTACTATCGGTACAAGCTGGCTATGCCGCAAAATCAAATTTATCTAAAACTTTGATAAGGAAAAATTGTATTATTTGTGTTGCTTTTTAGGTTCTTGCCGGACGCCCACGGGTTATCAGAATGTGCAAAATCAAACCCGTTCGTTAAATAAAAGAGAGCTCAATCATAAAATCATTCTCTATAGAAACTGCAATTCATTAATCCAATTTTTTATGGAAATACCAGACCCATTTAACAACAAATTTGAAAATAAGACCAATTTGTTGGTGGTAACGTTATGCGATATGTTGAGCCAATGCAACTTTTGTACTACCCAACCGAATTTCATCTGTGCAACCGCGTTAGACGTGAAAAAGCATAAGGTTTCGTATTTTGGCAATAAAAAATTACAGCGAGGTCGAAAAAAGTTTCAGATCTTTTTTTTCAGACTAAATTTTTGACTACGTTCGCCATCTGGAATCTTTGACAATTTACATCTTTTGTAAAAAAATAGTAAACTCTGTTCTTTTAGCTTTCTAAAATTCCGAATAATATATAAATCGGCTAAGGAACAAAAAAGATATTAGAAAATGAAATCAGTCCAAGATTTTCTGGCCCTTCCCATATATTATTATGGATTAAATCATTAAATGGGAGAGACGAGTTAAGAGTATTGCCGATTAGGTGCACCCACACCGATAAAAAATACTTACCTGTTCCAAACTGAATAAAATAACAAAACAAGCAATGGTGTTTTAAGTAAAATTGGACGACTTGTAAAAATCTTCTGTATTTGACAGCTCACAGACAAAAATTCCAAAGGCGCTCAAGATTTAAGTTTGGTGTTTTTAAAAGGATATTTCATTGTCTTCAAGCAGCTGTAAAAATTTCAGAAATCCCCTGAAAAAGTTTCTAAACACACGACAAAATATAAAGCGTAACATACATAATTTTTGTTATTTTTGAAGTTTTTAGCAGACAGCTTTTTTTATGTATGTTGTTTAACTTTATTAAAACTTGGGGGCCCACCGTGCCTTGTTACATTTAATATTCTAGCGTGTTATATATATAGCCTTTTAAAAAACATATTTGGCAGATAGATCTGTAAAGGAAATGTGGATTAAAAAATTTGAAGTTAAGCAGCCGGGGTCAAAAAATTGAGATTTTGTAAATTTTCTGAACATGCGTAAATTTCCGATTTTTTTTTTGTCATTTTTCCCTAGCATGAATTTGAATTTTTTGATATTGGCGAATGCACCGTTTTACAGTCACTTCAAAATGAATTTGCACAATCCCGTTCATAAATAGAGAATAGATTTTTAGAAAAAAAAAACACAATTTTTTTGAAAAGTTTCAAATTGATTATTTTTTATGCAATCAACCGGAAGTAAAATATCATGTTTTGCATACTATATTAGAGGCCATTTCATAGCCTTTTAAGAGGTTTAACCAAAATTTTAAAATGACACTTGACCGAGATATAGCTGTAAAAGTCCTGAAAAATGTTTAGGGCGTCGCGACGCCTAACGTATGCGCGAAAAATTTTATATTGGTTTGGTGGTCTCCGGAGTGATGCCTAAGTTTGTGCCAAATTAAAACAACATCACCAAAAATGTTCCTATAGGTTTAAAAAAACCCCGACTTTTTTTTTGAAGACGGTTTAATTTTTTGTTAAAATATATTGGGGAATATATAATTGCAGTTGATGTTATTAGTTTGAGTGAGCAGTGGCGGTGCTAGGGGGGAGAGCGGAGGGGGGCGATCGCCTCCCCGCCCTTTGCTGTAGAAAAAAGTAGACAACAAAGATACTGGTAGTAACACTGAAGTCTTTCGAGAAAAAACGAGGAATTGCAGAAATTTCCTTTAAAGACATTCTAGAAATCCTCCCTCCACCTTCAATTCGTCAGACCGAGAATAAACGCATGACGTACAGTTGGTTTCACATAAAATTCGTACATAAAAAACCAAACTACGTTTTTTTTTCAGTGGAATTAGCTATACCTACGCTTTTTAGTATGCACCTGGGGCACGACCTGCTAATTGTAGTGTAGGTAAGATATTTTTATTATTGTTATAGTTTACTTTATTAAAAGTCAATTAACCCAATTATATTAAACACTGCAACTCTTGCAGGATTATTTATTATTTTGTCAGTATCTAATTTACACTTCTTAGCAATAGAAAATAGTATTTTTACACGAACAAGGCAAATTCATGGCCTTAGTAAAAAGCGAACTACACAGAATTGTTTATGCATGCCAAACCAAATCCCATGCATTACGTATACCATTTAAAAGTTTTTCGGCATTTTGGGGCCTCCAATTATGTTCATACATTATTTTGACAATCCTCACCAAATATTTTTTTTGGGGTTAAGGTTGGGACCAGGACAGCATTAGCTGTGTGAACAGGACAATTGTCCCGCTGAAAACCTATTTCATTGTTTGGATATAGAAAATCAACTGACGGCACCATTACCCTTTCTAAAATTTCCAAGTATCTCACTGCGGTAAATCTTCCTTCAATATGCCAGCAAACACCTAACCCTCTAGCAGACATCCAACCCCACATGTTTACTGAGAAGTGTCCCGCTCTATTAACCTGGTGGGTATATCGCTTAATAAACCGACTTCGAGGTAGGCGATATACTTTTATTTTTCGGCTATCCAAAGAAGATTGAAAAAATTTTTCATCAGTAAAAATCAGCCTGTCCCAATATACCTCATCCTCTGCAGCGTGATTCAGAGCAAAGATCAGTCGTGCTTGTTTTTGTTGCTCTGTCAAGAGGGGCTTCTTTGCTGTAATGCCACATTTAAGTTCAGAATTTTTCACTCGTCTGCATGCTGTAGATCGGGAACCCGGAAAACCAATTGTGTTGATGGCTTCGACAGCTGTGGAAAATGAGTTTTCTCGCAAATTATTCAGTAATTGTCCATCCTGTTCCTCTGTGCTCACCTTATTTTACAAACTGGTAACCCGCTTTCGCTCCAAAGACTGATGTTCCTGCCATCGTTTCGAAATTCTAAACACAGTGGCTTTATTAATATTAAAATTTTTGGCGATCTCTCTTACTGACTATCCACCTTGCAGTTAAGTTATTATCTGCGATTTCGTAAAGGCCAAAGTCAAAAATTATTGACAATGATTGACTTAAATCAAAAATAAAATATGTCATGATATATGACGGGTTCAAAATGAATAGTGTGAAATCGCGCATCTATACCAACACCGTTCTAAACTAAAAAGTCTGTCAACTCCTACCACCTCAGTGCCCTTTAGCCTAATGTGGCTGCCATTTTTATAACCAAATTGATAAGTAAACCATGGATTTTCGGTCAGTTTGATGTCAATATGGCATCGATCGTAGGACACAGGATCCTAAAACGAAAATGAGTTAACTGGCTTTTTAGTTGAGAACAGTGTTGATCTATACGAAGAAAAAACGTTGTATTTTGTTTTTCCATGTATGTATTTTATCTGAAATTAACTGTACTTACCGCGAAAACCACTGGAAATGCAGAACAGTACTTATTACAAAGTTTCTATTTATAAAAAAGTTTTAGACAAAATCATTTCGTTGAAATGAAAAACGTTTCAGGTTTTTGGAACAATTATTTTTATTTAAAATTTTTGCATCAAGTGCCGACGTTTCTATCCTAATACGGATCATCTTCAGGGCAAGATGCAAATTCATTTCGGACAAAAAAAGTATTTTGACCTGAACATATTCATACCAAGTTTGATAAAACGTGAAACCAAAATCAAGGCAAAATTAACTAAAGTCGTTTCTAAATACTATAAACCGTTTGATTAATCCAAAATAAAAATTCTTTTATTGGGAGAAGTCAGTACTTGCGAACAATATTGGTCAGAAGTAGGCAAAAGCTTAAATCAAAACATACCTGATAACGTTTTCAAGGCGATGAATAAGTGTGGCGATATTTTTCCGTTGATGAAAACATTCTTGGATGTTTCTAGTAAGTAATGCTTCGTCAGAAAGAAGCTTCTCATGCCTCAGAAGATTGAAAACAAAAGTACTTCGTCTGACGGGCTTAGCGTTGCTGCATATCAACAGATATATTGAAATTGACATTGAGCGAGTCATTGAGCGGTTTGCTCAAACAAACTGGAAACGATTTTTTTTTGAGATGGGCATCTTGTATTTGAGATACGCAATATAAAAGGTAATGTTTCAACTTAAAAAACTTTTTAAACTTCAAAAAAATAAAGTATTTAGCTATTAGGTTTTACTTGTGGTTTGTTTGTTATCTATGTTTTTTTATAACTGAAAAAATTATACGTAGTTACTCAAGCGCGGATTTCAGGGAGATAGGGGGGTAGTTAACCCCCTCCCTACCATGGCTTTAGATTTTTTATGAAAAAATTTAGAAAATCAAAAGTAGGGCATAAATTTCGGCGCCATAACACCTTTGATATTTACGGTATTAGTTTAATTTTGTGTTAAAAATGGCATTTGTGTGTCCTTTTCCTAAAATATTCGCCTGCTGCGCTTTGACACTATTGATATAATTACAAGTTTAGTTTAATTTTAAATTAAAAAATGCATTTTTGATTAAAATTTCCTTCAAAATTTTCGCCTTTGGCGCTATGATACCGTTGATATTTACAAATATTTACGGACGACTCAAAAATTGTATTTTTAATGTAAATTTCTCAAAAATTTTCGGCGCATTTCACATTTTATATGAAATAAACAACTTTAAACCTGAGTACCCCGCACCCGCCCCCCCCTGGATTTGAGACCAAATCCGTGCTTGTAGTTACTAAGTTTTGTTTGCATATATTGATATGTTCCTCTAGTTTTTTTTTCGTATCAAAACCGCCCGTCCCTTTTCAAATCGCTGGAATCGCCACTGGACTGAATAAACAGATCTGCGAAACCTAGCGATCACCACACAGACGTCGATACTTTGTTTATACGGACCTCTTAAAGCGCTTTAATATTGGGACGGTTTAAAAATTTTGTCGTATAAATACCACTAAAATCGTTTTAAGAAATATATCGATTTTATTTCGATTTTAATTTTATTTATCGATGTTAGGGTTGGTTTACACACTTTAGCGTGTTTGTTTCAACCTATAGAAATACTCAACCCTTGTTTCAGTTATTTTTTTTGTTTTGTTTTTAAACTGACATTTATTGAAGGACATTTAAACCCTCGGAGAAAGAAATTTTCTTTAAAACCATCCTTATATGAAAGCGGTCTTAGGTACATATAAACGAAGTAATTCAGACGGTCTCAGACGATACCAAAACTGGTCTATACAAAACACACATGATAAGATTTGGTATCAGAGTCATTCCCTCGCAACGGGTCTCGAGACAGATCTCATAGTGTGAGGGACACTTAAGATCAAGAATGGCTGCTGACTTTCTAGTGGTGCTATAAATAAAACTAATGGCTCTATCTTCGAGTTACTAAAAGGAGGTCTCCAACAGAGTGATACAAATGTAGATTATTATTAGCTTACCCCATAGATAGCCCTACAGACTCTACACTTTTTAAGAAATGGAACCACACACCGCATGTATTACTTTTGAATATCGGTTATGAAGAAGTAAGCAACTTGTCTTGGAATTTAAACAACTATCAAAGCTGACGTTTAAGTCTTAGCTTTCTTAAACTCTTGACTTAAAACGGTTTGGTCTCTGGCAAGGGAGGGGGAAATTACAATTGCTTGGGGTTTTTAAGATCTGCTATTCAATGATGTGCCACATGTCAGGGTTAAACTGTTTTATTTAAAAAAAGTTGAATTCTTCAATACAGGGACTGAGAGGGGGAGGGGAAAAATTAAATAAATTTGCCACCGTTCTTACATCGACTTGTACATATGTTGTCATAACTTTTTTTGAAAAAAAAAATTTCCTTTAATTATTTTTTTTTTTAAATGGCGACTGTCCCTTAACACCTAGAAAGCCGTATTTTGAGTATGTTGTTAAGGGTTTTTCTAGAAATGTATTCCAAAAAATTAGGTTATTTTTCTATTTAGTGCAACATTAAATGACAGCTGTAGCCCACTTTTTAAATTAAGACATTTATGGTTGGCCTGTGTACTGAATTTAACGATTATGGCCAAACGGATTAGGGAGTTAGATCAATGATAATGAGAGAAGGTATTTTTAAATATGGCTGACTTATTTTTGACATTAGCAGAACGTCATCTTGGATTTTAATATTAGGCCTCGACCAACATACCAAATTTTAGCTACTTACGCCCATAAACAACGATATTAAAATAATATATGTCAAAAATCTGTCATTTTTTCAATATGGCGGACCTCGGATCCAGGAAATTTTATAGGACTTTCCGTATGTTGTTTACGAAGGTATTCTAAAGCTTTATGCTAAAAATCAAGGATGTTTTATTTTTTTACACTTTTTTGCTAGATTGTTTGGAGTACTAAACAGTCACACACATGAAAAACCTTTCTTCTCTAAAAAACAATTTTATGTATTTTTCCATCATCGCCTATAAAAAAAACCGTCGACTTTATGTTTAACTAAAAATCTTTGGCGTTGCCTAGTTGTTCTAAGGATACAAAATTGTATAGGCTCATTAATTTTCCTTCATTATGAAGTAAGGAGCACGAACGACACGGAGAGATAATAACAATCACAATAATGGGAGTACTAATTTAACTTTCTGGGGGGAAGTTTTATGAATAAATTTTATCTGTCTCTCAAGCAGCACCCGAATAAACATTTCATAAATATTAATATTAATTAAAATTTATAAAACCTAGATTTATTGGTCCGGTCCAACACAAAAGAAAAACGGATAAAACCACACGCAAATCTGCAGTGTCTTAAACTATATAGTAGTGTCTTCAGCTAGTAGTTAAATGAATTTAAAGTCTTGCTCTTTAAAAATTAGCTGAATGGGTTGTAGAAAACCGCTAGGTGATTTTTTTTTTCATTTCTCGGCTTTGTTTTAAAACGCATTTGCTAGTATACCTATATGGCACATGCAGTTTTTCTTATATAATTTATAATATAAAACGAGAAAGAAAATCTTAATTTACTTTAGTACTTTAAAAAAAACAAAATTAAAATAAAAAATTGGTGCTAGAAAGCACGAATAGTCCATCAAGGTGCATAGTTATTTTATGTTTAAAGGAAATGAAAATATCTTAAACTGTAGCTTTGAAAGATACGAAACTTATAACAAAATTTTTGGGTAATATTTACGAAAACCAAAATCTGAAAATCGCATATCAATAGCTGCTTTACTTCTAAAGTTATGATTTTTTTAATATATTTTTCAAACAACTCGGAAACTGAAGCTCCCACGAATTTGGACTTAATAACAAAATTTGTAGTCCATATTCATGGAAACTAAAATCGGAAAACCGTATATCACTACTTGCTTTTGTTGCAAAGGTACAATTTTTTAAAATATCCCCTTTCAACCCCTTCAACCCCCACCACTAACTTTTTTTTTTCGTCGATTAAGGTTTTTTGGAACCTGAATAACTCATTTTTGATAAAATTAAGAAAAGTCTAAATTTCAGATTGGTATGGTGGACTAAAAAAATAAATTTTTTGGGTAGTGTGTTATTTTTCTTGCATGCCGGGCTGCAAGAAAAATTGTATAGATTACAACAAACCACTTTTTGGCCAATGCTAAATAGGGTAAACAAGGAAATCTTAAACATACAGGAATCTATAGCAAATAAGGAAAGACAATATTTTATTATGAATCCCATAAGTGTCGAGATTCTTTTTCTTCTGTCGGTGACCTTAGCTCAGGAGATGTCGAAGTGACGGTCGTTTAAGACGATGTCTATACTTTTTGGAGTTAAATAAATATCAGAATTGGAGAACTTTGAATGGAAGGTACACTTGATTTAAAAAAAAAACGCATACATGCAGGTACAAAATTGAACTTTTTAAAAGTGTATAATATACACGGACTACCAACTAAAATGCCTAAAAACTTTAAAAGTACGACAATTTGTCATATTGTTTAAAGAAGGTCTCTAAAACTGAAAATATTTTTTTACTTAAATTAAAGGCAACCTTATTTTTATATTAAATTTTGCATAATACTAAAACATTAGCCTAAATAATGTTTTAGTAAAGTCTTTATTGAACAATATCAAATTATCACTCGAGTAACGGACGAAGGCTGTTCTATAAAGAGGGCGGTAACCCATTTTGGAGTTGATAAAATAACAATAATACGATGGAAACAGCGCTGGATAGAAAACAATTCCACGAATAGGAAACTTGGATTAGGACAAAACCGATGGTAAACTTAATACTAATTATTTTAACTTAAAAAAGAACTAAAATAAATAATTTAGTATTCAATAAGATCACCATTTTTCTCTATTACAAGCTGCAAACGTCTGGGCATTGAAAAGGTTAAATTTTGAAAATACTGATGGTCTTCTGAGAGCTGATCTAATGCGCGATAAATAGCATCGCTTAACCCTTCAGCATTTCATGGTCTCCAATTCCTTTGGTATATTATTTTAACGATTCGACCCAATATAATTTCCATTGGGTTGAGGTCAGGGCTGTTATCTGGCTAAGGAATTGTTTCTATATTATTATTCTGAAACCATTGGCGAACAACATTAGCCGTGTGTACTGGACAGTTATCCTGCTGATAAACGAAGTCATTATTTTCATGTAAAGCCTGTATAGATGTCAGCATAAAGTTTTCAAGGATTTCAATATATCGTTCACTATTGAATCTTCCTTCGATTCTCCAAAAAAAACCTAAACCTCTAGCACTAAACCAGCCCCACATGTGTATAGAAAAATGTCCAGCTTTTTTAATTTGGTTTGTATATTCGGGTTCAAATCTAGAATTTGGTGGACGATAAACTAAAATTCTCCTGCTGCTTGAAGATGATTGAAAAATTTTTTGGTCAGTGAAAACCACCCTCTCCCAGAAGTCATTATCACGAAGAACGTTGTTTAGTGCAAAAATCACACAGGCCTGTTTTTGTTCTTCTGTTAGAAAAGGCTTCTTTGCAGTAACTCGACAAGAGATTTCTGATTTTGTTACTCTTCTATTTACTGTTGCTAAAGAACCCGAAAATAATGTTACATTAGCTGCTTCAACCGACGTTGAAAAAGGATTTTGTCTGAGATGGTCAATAAGTCTCTCATCTTGCACTTCAGAACTTACTTTTGGTCGTCCTGATCCATCTTTCCTATCCGTAGAGTTATTTTTAATTCAGCGCTTTTTCCATCGTATTGTCGTCATTTGATCAACTCCAAAATGGGTGGTCGCTCTTTTTATACATTGTCTTCCATAACTCGAGTGATAATTTGAACCTTTGTAAATGTTGATATCTGTGGCATTTTTAAGGATGTCAAATTGTATTTTAAGCTATCAGGCATACTAAGCTGGTGGTGCCTTATAATAGTATACACTAATGGAAAGCTAAATTTTGTGGCATAGGAAAAAATTAATGTATGAGTTTTATTTTTAAATCAAGTTACATTGTAAAAACTAAGACACGGCTTGGAGCGTTTTTTGACTTTTTGCCAAATAAGTTGAAATTTCATTATAAGGCCACCAATTCCAAATATCCAAACATTTGAATCGGTGGCCTTAGAAATAAATTTTAGCTTATTCGACAAAAAATAAAAAGCGCTTCGAGCCGTGTCTTAGTTTTTACAAAACGTGCACTTCGACACTTTCTGAGCTAAAGTCTCTCTCAGAAAAAAAAGAATTTCTACCATACCTATTAACTTATATGTAAAATATACATCTTACCTGGCCAAGATTTTTTGTCTTTGTTACAAAACATCGGAAAACAAACTATTTCAATGACCTGGACTTTAACTTTCGTTAAAAACGACATAATCGCGTAAGTACGGCGAAAAGCGGATTTTTTCAAAAACAGATTTTAAAGAATTACTATTTTTATGAAAAGAAAAACAAGTTTTTCAGGTATGTTAAGACAGGGCTTTTTAATTTGGTTGCCAAATAAAACATTATAGATTTTGACATTTAAAATATCAAAAAGTGACAGCTTTGGCGAAAAATGATGACCGGACTTTATAAGGCCTTCTATAATAAAGCAAAAACCTTATAGCAAGTTTAATAAGTCCCTATTACCAGACAACCTTTATATCAAGTCTTATCTTTGAAGCAACATGAAAATTACTTTGCCTACATTCACGCTTAAAAAATTTCTTATCCATCTAATTTTAATACTTAGCATTCATTATATAGTAAGGGGGAGGGCAAAAAGCTAAATTTTACCCTTCATGGGCCTTTTATTAATAATTTTATAAAACTTGTTTAAATCGGTTAATAATGTACTCTTTAGACTCGTTAGAATGTCAAAATACTTTTCAAACTCTGAACGGTATAAACTATATGACATTTAAAGCCCAAGCTTTTATTAAATGCACTTAAAAGTAGAAAATAATTTTTTATCTTTTTTATCCCGTAATAAAAGCGATGAGCGCAAATTAAAAATTTTAACTTTAAATCTCGTCAGTGGCTGGGTATCGTATATCGGTCACATCGACGATTCACCTAAGAAACAGTTGTATTACCCTTTAACCTAAAAACATTTTTAAAGGCTTGGCAAGCAAATAATTTGCGCCTTTGCGCCCATCTGATCTGATCAAAAATTCGTATTCCTTATCTCCAAGAGCCGCCGTATACCAACTTTGGTTGAAATCAGACAAACTTAGAAGTTTTCTCTCCTCCACTCCCCTCGTAGGGGGGAAGGGTGCCTAATAATGACATATTATTGTATTGTCACTGGAACTATGAATACATGCCAAATTTGAAGGTAATCGGATGTGTATAAGTTAAAATGTAGCAAAAGATGACCAAAAATCGTCCATCTAGAATCCACCATATTAAATTTTCAAAATCTGATTAAAAATTCTCCATCTCCAAGTGCCCCGGCATACCAAATTTCTAGTGATCAATTAGTAAATGATTTATACAGGTTTCGTAAAATAATCATCAAAAAGCCCACGGAAATACCGTTTCTCCTCAACTAATAAATATCTTACTTCGTCGACCTAAAAGATAAACGCAATTCCTATCCATCCTACTTCATAATTTAGGCATAATTTAGCATAATAATGCAAAATAAAAATATGAAAGTCTCTCTCACTCTTATTATTGTATATTAAAAAAGCTACCAAGGCTTTTAAAGTTACCGTGTTCTTGCATCAATCACTCGAAAATTTAAATTAGCCTTTGTGGTACAGCTACACTTGACGTTACGATTACCTTGTTACGGGCTTTTAAAATAATATACAGAGTCGTGTTCGAGCTTAGGTGCAACTAGCCCCAAAAGGGTGAACCGCATTCTTCTAAAATTTTGATAAGACTTTACAGCCATTCCAGCTAAAAGTCCACCAGGGGTAATATCACGAAATACGAATTACCGAAGGCATTAACCTACTCTTTATGACCACTTATATATTTTTAAATTTGTCTCCAGAGGCTAAAACTGTTTCTATTAAAAAAGTAATTTAAGATATTTCTTTGTGTCAAAAAAAATTGCAAAAACATGAAATTTGGGTGTCCTTTTTATAAACTGGAGGACAAAAAAAATGTAACATCAGAAAAGAGAATATATTAATACATTAGTAATTTAACTATGTTGGGAATTTGGAACCTTTGGTTGCACTAAAACAAAGTTATGATTGTTTTCCAACAAACCAAATATACACTTTTTTGCACTCGACGCGCGTTTCGCTAACAACGTTAGCATCATCAGGAGACTATAAACAATGAACTAAATTAATCTACGCTCTATCTTATATACAATCCTTTAGTGGGCGGAGATAAGACTAATAATTTGTGATTGATCACGATTGTTAATCTCCCCTCAACCAAACAATAAAGTGTACTAAACGGGATCGGTCCTCTATCTTTATTTAAACTATTTCTGGATTTAATGATTTCCATACTTTCATATGCATTCAAAAGTCTTTTGTTTGGTACACTTTTTAGAAGTTTTAGGTTATCTAATGTGAATCTATGATTGTTTTCAAAAGCATGCTCGGCCACACTTGACTTTTCTGTTCTTCCGTATTTTAAGTGTGCTAAGTGTTCTTTAAAACGTGTTTAAATAGAGCGTCTCGTTTGGCCAACATATTTTTTGTCACAATCCGTGCAACTAATTTCATAAATTTCACTTTTTTCTAGAACTGTAGTTTTATCCTGGGGTTTTCCTAGTAAGCTTCTTATTGTGTTACCAGATTGATATAATAATTTAAGACCGGTGTTATTAAATACTTTTTGTAATCCTTTCGTATAATTAGGATTATAAGGAATTGATACAAATTTTGAGTCGCAGGTATCTTTTTGTCTGAAAAAAGTGGAATTCCGAGAGGTCTTTTGAAAAGAATGTCTATTTATCAGCTTATTTATTAAGCCTTCACAACACAATTAAAAAATGTAACAATATTATTACTGACAATATTAAATATAAGCTACAAGTAAGCAATCCCACTATGCCGAAACTGCATTGTCTTCCGAAAATCCACAAGCCTGGAAAATCGGTTAGACCTATAGTTTGTGTCGTAGGATCACCTACTTACAACATTTCGAAATGGCTAGCAAACGAGTTTAAAAATTTACCTATAAAGGAAAAAGGTTTTTCTGTTCAAAATTCCCTTGAATTTATCAACAAAGTTAAAGATATTTCACTCCAAGAAGGTGAAATTTTAATCTCGTTTGATGTTAGTTCGTTGTTCCCTAGTGTGCCGATCCCCAATACCTTACAATATCTGGAGAAACTACTAAGAAAAATCAATCTAGAAGACAAACAGACTTTAGAATACCTATCTTTAACAAAAATCTGCATGAATCAAAATTACTTTCAATATAAAAATAACTACTACCAGCAATTAGAAGGAACCACAATGGGTAATAGTTTATCACTTTTTATCGCAAACCTATTTATGAGCAAATTTGAATCAGATATAAGTAAAGAATTTGAGTATTTCCCCAGAGTATGGTTCAGGTATGTAGACGATGTGTTTGCAGTATTCAACACTAAAGTAACTAGTGTTTTAAAATTTTATGGAAAAAATAAATAACAAATTTCCCACAATTAAATTTACTTATGAAACAGAGAACAATGGTACAGTGCCATTTCTAGACACTTTAGTTATACGAAATAAAAATAAATAGGACTTTGACCTATACAGAAAAGGAACGGCCACCAACAGGTATATCCCAAATGACTCTTTTCATTGCTTACAACATAAGCTTGCAAGTTTGCACTTTTTAACATATAGATTAGTAAATTTTCTCTTAAACAAAGATAGATTTGAAGCAGAAAAGAATAGGATTAGGAATATAGCTGGCGAAAACGGTTACGACGAAGGCTTAATAAATAAGCTGATAAATAGACATTCTTTTCAAAAGACCTTTCGGAATTCCACTTTTTTCAGACAAAAAGATACCTGCGACTCAAAATTTGTATCAATTCCTTATAATCCTAATTATACGAAAGGATTACAAAAAGTATTTAATAACATCGGTCTTAAATTAGTATATCAATACGGTAACACAATAAGAAGCTTACTAGGAAATCTCAAGGATAAAACTTCAGTTCTAGAAAATAGTTGAATTTATGATATTAGTTGCATGGATTGTGACAAAAAATATGTTGGCCAAACGAGACGCTCTATTCAAACACGTTTTAAAGAACACTTAGCACACTTAAAATACGGAAGAACAGAAAAGTCAAGTGTGGCCGAGCATGCTTTTGAAAACAATCATAGATTCACATTATATAACCTAAAACTTCTAGAAAGTGTACCAAACAAAAGACTTTTGAATCCATATGAAAGTATGGAAATCATTAAATTCAGAAATAGTTTAAATAAAAATAGAGGACCCATCCCATTTAATACACTTTATTCTTTGGTTGAGGGGAGATAGAATTAAAAATCGTGATCAATCACAAATTATTTGTCTTATCTCCGCCCACTAAAGGATTGTATATAAGATAGAGCGTAGATTAATTTAGTTCATTGTTTATCGTCTCCTAATGATGCTAACGTTGTTAGCGAAACGCGCGTCGAGTGCAAAAAAGTGTAGTTTTTGTTTGTGGAAAACAATCATAACTTTGTTTCTCTTAGTAATTGATTACATTTCCAAGAAGATTCCTCCATGATAATCATAATGAGTGGCTCCTCCATGGTTATTTATGCACTCGTTTGTTGTACTGGGCATTGACAAAATAAGATGGTCTATATCATATTGAGTAATACTCGTCCAAATCCTCCTTACGGCATGCCAGAGTTCATCTAAGTTTCCAAAGGGACGTGGTAATCGACTAAGATTGCGCCCTATCATATCCTATACGTGTTCGCACTTCATCGATTTATCGCCGAGCAGTTAGATGCCGTGGATGAGGACTAGAGGTGATCTGCTTCCTAAACATATAGCACCCCATACCATGATAATTTGATGTCTTGCTGTATCACGTTCATCAGCTAAGTCTACATTTCGTCTCTCACCTCGAAATCGCCTAACCCTCATGCGTCAATCATGGCCACCTAAACGAAACCTGGAATCGGCGCTGAGCCAGTTTCGCCGAGATCTGCACCACTCCAAGCGGCGAGCCTTATGTTGTGGAGTCAAAGGTAGCAACCTCACACCAAGCAATTTTCGATTAACTGTCATCCTTAAAAACACTCGTCCTGTAAATGCAACTAGAACATCTCTTACTTGGCGTATACTGTCCCGTCGATTTCTGAGAGCAAGAAGTCTGAGATGCCGTAAATCACGACCTTGTAATAATCTAGAGCGTCCAGAACCCGCACGACGTCTATAAATCTCATCATTGGACTAACTTCTCCAAACTCTTAACACTGTTGATGGATTGGCATTAACCCTTATTGCAATTTCCCGTAAATCAAAACCAGCCTCTTTCATGCCCACGACGTGTCCTTTTTCGAAGTCTTTTAAATGATGAAATTGTTGGCGACCGCGAACTCTTGGCATTTTTATTTTTTAAGTAAACTGTAAGCAATCCAAAAAGTCCAAAAACTACGAGAAAAATTATTTAAAATTTTCAGAAAAGGTCTTTTATGTGTTGGTTGTTTTTAAAAAAATTTATCAAATATTTCTTTTGAGATAAAGTATACACACAAGTAATTTTCACTCAAATAATTATCCATATACATGATGTTTTATTTTTTTTGTCCTCCAGTATATTAAAAGATTAGTTTAAATTTTTTACTCTCAAATACTTTGCACACTATCCATGAAATAATTGTATAAAAAATAAATAAGGTAGGCTTGCTATTATTACCAAGATTTATTCGTTTTGCGTAAATCACTTTTCTTGTAATTTAAATATTGTTTCTATTTTAAGTGGAAATAATGTTCTGTCCGTTATGCAACATTTTCTTAGTTAAATTCTTAACTCTTTCGTTTTTTGGTAAAATATTAACAAATTTTATTTGAGTGTGATTTTTACTTTAGGGTTATATTAAGTTTTGGCATCTTTTAAGGTCCTATTGGCAGATAAATAATTAATACAAAAATGGGGGGGTCCGTCCGTTATGCATATTAAAAGGCTTTTTACCAACTTACTAAAATAGATAAAAATAAGTTTAAATTTGAATTGTTTGAGTACAATTAACTATTTATTTTTTATTAACAGCGTTAACATATTTTCAGCGCCCAATGGCAATATTTCATTTAAAATTAAAAAAAAAATCGTGCAAAGTGTCCTGTCCGTTATGCTGGAATGGCTTTTTAGTGACTTGCCGTATAAAAAAAAGAGGTAGCAACAGAAACGCCACGCATTGACTGTAACTGGGGTCTAAGCTTTATAGAAAAAGCAGCACGGAAGAGACCGAATATTCGCCATCATTAAACCATTGTTTAATAACTGGTGGGAAACCGGTGTTATAAAGCTACAAAAATCAGACGTTGCAGGGAGCAGGCGGAAGTAACTGTCGCACGTGTTTTCTCGCGCGTAATCAAAGATTGATAAAAGAGGGACGTCTACTGCATGACTCAGACATACGGTGCTTATGACCGCGATCAAGGTCTACTTTATTAAGGGGGTTGTGTCCTTGTCCAAAAAGAGTGTGACTTCCCTAGCTCGAACGCGGCTCAGTAAGGAGGGGCTCAGTATACAAAATGGTGATGACGATATATTCAGCATCTAAAAAAAGAACAACAACACAAGAAAAACAATTCTAATTTAATCGTGTCTACATCATAATAAACTGCATCAAATTCACTCTGGAAAAAAAAGAAAGTTATTAGCTCTCTTTTCTCGACGTTCTACTCACCAAAAAAAATTCAGCCATAATCAATTTCGTATATCGTACCAAATCAAACCACTCCTTATCAACCAAGCTGGGAATTACAAAACCCCTTAGAAGAAGCTTCAAATATTTACCATGAAGCTGGGCGAAAAAAATTGCCAAAAAATCTTAATTTGGAGACAAACGTCATATTTAAAAAAAACTAATCAGAGTAGTATACCTCAAAAAGTAAAAATTTTCTGCTACCCGCCAGCCTACTTTTTCAGTTCATGTAAAATGCTGACCTTACACTTTGCGGGTTTTTGTTTCGCGGTTCACACTTAAGAGTCTTTTATAATTCGTTTACATACAATGCTATAAAATGCAGAACATGGGTTTTTTGGAAATGACCACTTCCATTCCTATATCATATCTAATATGAACAATTAAGTAATTTAAAGAACCACTATTTTTTTGGTAGGTACCTCTCACTGACCTTTCAAATAAAATAATTTGTAAATATTTTATTTAAATTTACAATAAATAGGTCTAATAAAAAAACCAAAACTTTTCTTTAATAACAAAATTAGCGTAGTTTGACGTAGACTGTGGGGTAAAGTTAGAGAATTCGATAAATATTTTGAAGCAACACCATTCTCAATGAAAAAGACACTTAACTTCTACCTATTCAGTGCCCTTTAGCCAACTGTTGTCAAAATTTTCTATCAGTTTGGTGTCAAGATGATCGCTATAGTAGGCTAAAAGATACTAAATCGAAAAAGAGTTAACTGGCTTTTTAGTTGAGAAGGTGTTGTCTGGAGTTTTCTGCCCAACCAGCTGTTTGTCTAATGTCATTAAAAGTGACTCAATGTTTGGTTGAGTAGGCAGAGAAAGTATTTGGGTCAACGTCTACCCCACCAACTGCTTTTTTGACCCAATTGCTAATTGTTTATTTAAATGCTGTCATATAAGGTTTTGCTTTTGTTGAAAACAAAAATACCTGTTGTCGTGGTGTAGGATATTAAAGCTGAAGATACGCGGACTTTTGGGGAATCAGAAAGGAGAGGTAAAAATAAGGCTGGCTGTTTGGAGCACCTTGAGTTGTTTTTAATTCATCTGGGATGGTTATTACTATTTTCAATCCTAATTCTTACCAGTGCCTGTAGTCTCTTGGCTATAGCTATCATCAGCAATGTAGCTTTTAAGGATAAAGCTTCGTTTTCAGATTGGGGTTTGAAAAAATCTAGAACAATCTACATCTCATTCCAAATTCTCCGGACCAATTTTAATATGGCGACTGACAATTAAGCTAAAGCTAAAGCTAAATGGAACTGTCATTGGCAGTGTCAAAAAACTGGTCCGCAGGAATTTGGAATGGAGTGTTGACATGTTATTTTCTCCTCGGTGGGCGTAAGCGAAAGAAAACTTTCATGTTATGTGTTATATACCTCCTGAAGAAATTTCTTTTTTAGCTGTGGATGAACTAAATTTTGGATTCACTTTAGCATGAAGGCTTTCCTGCGGCAGCCAGGGTAATCCTTGGAGATTATGTGGATCTGAAGGTGTAAAGAAGGTTATCTTCACCATTTAATTTTAATATCTTGCTTATTGCCAACATTTGAAATAATGGGTAGTAAGGTCGGCTAACCCAGTCTGGGGCAACAGCAATGCCAGTTCCTCTAATTTTGTTGAAAACTCGTAAAATGATATTCTAGGGAGGAAAAGAATAAAAATTAAGGTTTTTCCAAGGTAAACTTTTTTTTTTGATAATGGTTTCCCAAAAGTTTTAATTATTTCCTCAACTGATTCCTCCTGATAAGTCTCATTCTGTATCAGAAATAGAAAGTCTAGATTCTCTATTTGCTACCGAATTTTCCCTGGAATTGGATCCAGATATCTCTATCCTGACACTAAAGCCATATCTCCCCAGCAAAGTTGTTTAAATTTTTAAATTTAATACTTCCCATCATATTAACGTAACTTATGGTAGTTGTATTGTCGATCTGTAATAGGATGCAAAGCATTTCAAGCCCAGAAAACCAGCTTTGAGTTCCAATTAGTTAATATATTGCTGCTGCATTTCAAGAGACCGCCAACCATGAGATTTTTTGTTTTCGTATATTGCTTTAAGCTGGAGGCACAATCAGAAATACAAGCTACTAGATACTAACGCGAAAAGAGTTTTGCCATAAAAAGAAGACTAAAGTATAGCGGATATCAAAAACAATCATTTAATAATATATTTTCTTAAAATTAGAAATAGCGCCACTCCAATTTACAGTATCGCGTCTAATAACTTAATTTATAGTGTCCCAGATAAGGTTTTGCATTACGGCATCAGTTTGTAAGTCTCCAATTTCTTATAAAAACTTCTTCAAAAATTACGTTTTTTTTATTACCAACCTATATACCTTACGAAAATGCGTATCCAAAAGATATTTATTAAGAGCAAAGTAAAGATCTCCATCCGTGTCTTTTAGCTTTTTCTGCGAAGTGCTGTTGACATCGAAGTAGACTCTCGCAAGTGTCTTTAGGAAAAACTAAATTTGAATTTCGAAATTGCCCCCTGGAGAAATTACTTTTGGTGAAGTGTTTTACTAGTTTGTCGGGATGAGATTTTTTCGAGTTTAGCAAAGCGGTGTACCGAAGTTAATATTGCTGCCTTTTGTTTAAGGAAGTTGCTTATATCGTTTAGAGTTTAAATTTTTCCTGACAATAATTTTTTTGAAGAACTGCGTCTGTTTGAAATATTTCTCCAAACTGTGTATTTTCACAAAAATAGGCCTAATTGCCAGGCCTGCGGGCTGCCCCTTACTACTACTACTACTACATGTATTTTCACAGAACCGTAATCTAAATAAAAACTTTTTTTTCATTGAAACTTTACAAACCTTCATTTTTAGGATATTTTTTGGATGCAATTTTGGAGAAGGTACTATTATTACTCATATAATTATAAGATACTATAGCGGATCTGCCTTTGCATTTTCCGACAAAAAGCGGTAGCGATAATAACTCTCCCAATCAAGTTGGAAAAAATGCAAAGCTAAAAACTTTTTTGGGGGCGAGTAGGCTGCATCAGGCATGCGCAATAATTTTTTCGCCCACACTGTAAATTTTCAGTTATTCGTTCAATGGACCACTGATGATTAGCCGGTAATTTTTTGTCTAACTTGGGAATACCGGCCCACCAGTCACTTAACCGATATACCACATCATTGGTCCAATACCGTTGCTGGGTTAGTAACACAAATATATTGGCATAATGAAGGCTTTTTTCTTTCACATTGTCATTGGTCCAATGTAGGTGGTCTTCATCTAACCAGCAACTTTTAGATGTAACTAGTTATTTAAATCCTAAAATAAGGCCTTAAATAAAATCAAAATTATATTTTGGTGCTCCAAAAACCATGGCATATCAATACATCCTAAAACAAAATCAACAAAAAATAAAAAAAAGTAAGACGATGACGTGATTCGAACCGTTAACTTCCAGATTATCAAGGCAACGCTATAACCACTGTACCATTGCGGCTATAGTAAAATTTTAATTTTTTTTGGTATATTAATGTTTTCTCTGAAGATAGTTGTGAACCAATATCGGAGAGACGTAGTTTTTTCTTCAATGGTCCAACAACAAAGTCCGTTGTATTTAAGACGAAGATTCTTCTCCGTCGATTCAACATGAAATTAGTATGGTCAAAACAACTGTGTACATTGTAGAACACACACACATCGTAGAACACAAAAAATGCAACACGAGAAAGGACAAATATTTTTAAAGTAATTTATATATATATATTCATACATTAGGATGCTCTTAGTAATTGATTACATTTACAAGAATATTCCTCCATAATAATCATCAAAAAATTAATAATAAGTGGTTCCTCCATGGTTATTTATGCACTCGTTTGTTCTATTGGGAATTGAGAAAATAAGATGGTCTATATCATATTGAGGAACACTCATCCAAATCCTTCTTATGGCATGCCAGAGTTCCAGTTTCCAGGAGGACGTAGTAATCGACTAAGATTGCGCCCTATCATATCCCATACGTGTTCGATAGGCGACAAGTCAAGCGATCTTGCTGGCCATTCCAAAGTCTCTATGCCAAGTTCATGTAAGAAGTCCATTGTTTCACGAGCAATATGCGGTCTGGCAATATCTTGGGGAAATATCGCATTTGGGATAGTTTGTAGGTAGCGATGTAAAACTGGCTGCAGTACTTCATCGATATATCGCGGAGCAGTCAAGCAGTCAGATTGCCGTTGATGACTAGAGGTGATATATGCTTCCTAAACATATAGCACCCCATACCATGATACTTTGCTGTCTTGCTGTATCACGTTCAACAACAAAGTCTACATTTCACCTCTCGTCGCTGAAGCTTATGGTATTCCATTTGTCATTTCAGTTTTGCCGAGCTCTGCACCACTCCAAGCGGCGAGCCTTATGTTGTGGGGTAGCACCAAAAGCTGACGGTAAGCCCCATACTAAGCAATCTTCGAGTAACTATCACCCTTAAAAACACTTGTCCTGTAGCTGCAACTTGAACATCTCTTACTTGGCGTATACTATCCCGTCGATATCTGAGAGCAAGAAGTCTGAGATGCCGTAAATCACGACCTTGTAATAATCTAGGGCATCCATAACCCGCACGACGTCTATAAGTCTTATCATTGGACCACCTTCTCCAAACTCTTAACACTGTTGATGGATTAACCCTTCTTGCAATCTCCCTTAAACCAAAACCAGCCTCTTTCATGCCCACGATGCGTGCTTTGTTGAAGTCGTTTAAGTGGTGAAATTGTTGACCCTAATCTCTTGGCATTTTTATTTTTTAAGTAAACTGAAAGTAATCAGAAAAGACCAAAAACTACGAGAGAAACTATTTAAAATATTCAGGAAAGCTCTTTTATGTGTTGGTTGTTTTTGAAAATGAATGTGAAAAAAGGAAAGATTAGAAGACAAAAAATTTATCAAATATTTCTTTTGAGATAGGGTACAGACACAAATAATTTGCATTCAAATAATTATTCATATACATGGAGTTGCATTTTTTTTTGTTTTCCACCATATATGCTCCAGTTTAGATGTAGTTTTTCTTCTATGGCTCAACAACAAAGTCCGTTGTATTTAAGATGAAGATTCTTCTCCGTCGATTCAATATCGAATTCGTATTAACAAAACAACTGTTTTGGCACACCAACTGAAGGTATTCAGTGAGCCAATAATGTATGTTCCAATATCGGAGAGATGTAGTTTTTCTTCAATGGCTCAACAACAAAGTCCGTTGTATTTAATATGAAGAATCTTCTCCGACGATTCAACATCGAATAAGTATTGGCGAAACAACTTTGTTGGCAAATTACTCACTCATAAGTCATTCAGTCATCCAACCAATGAAGAACCATCAGAAATCCGTCACACCTTGTTCATAGGGAATTTAACACAGTTTATCTCTCTTGTTTTGGACTTAACAATCATGTTAAATAAGTACCCAAAAACTGTGGCTCACATGGGTACTTTTTGCAATTGGTTGGTTATATTTTTGGTTATAATTGCTCTTGGCGGGTTTCTTATTAAATAAAAATTAAAATTACTAAGACGTAGAAACTAAGAAGTAGGCCAACATAACATTTTCGTTGACAGTATTATCCACATTAAAAGTCTTTCTCCATTCGCAGAATGTTTCATATTCTTTTGTATATCTTACGGAAGATTTGGCTGGAATCAGTTTTTCTGTTGCGGCTGAACTTTTTTTCAAAATTGCGTCCATTTTCACTGCTCTACGTGACAGAAACAAATAAACTTTATTTTGTTTCTGTTAGCAACCAATTCAAAGATGACTGGACTTCAAAATTTTGAAAAATATTTGATGGAAAATTGTAAAATAATTGTTGAAACAAATATAGATGACATGACATTTTTTTGGTATATTGATTGTCGCTGTCTTCTCAAAAAAAAAATATTTTTATTTTAAATTAAATAAAACAGTATGAAATAAAACGTTGTACGATACACAGCCATGAAATTTCATTAAAGTACTCGTCTAGATATTCCGGACTCGGCTCCGCCTCGTCCGTAAATATCTTTAATAGACCATTTCCCGGTCTTGTAAAGTAAATTATTATTTCGCTTTCTTGTCAAAATCAATTTCTGAAAAGTCGGTATCAAATGTATTTTTTCCCCTTTTTCGACTGCCTAAAAACGTACTTTCAATACTGTTGCATAAAGTAAGTGTGCACCATAATTTTTAATATATTTTTTTGCTTTAAATTTATTTGCTTCAAACCAACAGAAGTACAGAAGTAACATTTTTAAAACCCGTTCAATTCACTCTACGAGAACAAAAGAGAGTCTTACTAACAGAAAACTATTGCATTTTTGGCCCCCTCCAGCAGTTTTACCACTGACTGGTTTCAGACGCAGTCCATCCACCAATCGGACTTTTACTATGACGAATCGATAGCAAAAAAACGAACTTTGCAAAATACAAAAGAGTACCACAAGAATACATACCGGGTGCGACTTGGAGACTAGACGCATACACGTATTTCATCCTTGTTAGGGATCATCAGTGCGACATAAGTTTTTATAGCCAACAATTAATAACTCCACATGGAAATTGAAAATGTATTTCTGACTCTATTAAAAAATAGAGTCGTATTAAACTGTGTCCAACCGGAAAAACTTGGTAAGCTACCCATTTCTAAAAAGCCGCAAAACCAAAGAAACGCCAAAAATAGCTCTGGGTACTGAAAAATAATGCACACAAAAATGTTCGCTTACACACCTACTGTTCAAAGGCCGTTATAATATTATTCTTGTTAATTTGCTAACAATAAAAATAATATAAGGTTTTCTCACATTTTATTTCTTTTCCTCTATTGAATTTATCGTTTTCGATTTTACCAATGCTTCTGCCTAATTAATGAAAGTCGATTTATGGTTCAATTTTGAACATTTTGGATCGTTAATGCGGCATTATTGCTTTTTCCCTTGTTAAAACTGCTCTTCGCGAAAAATTCCATGATTAATAACTAAACAGTAATGCTCCGGACTGCTTTTTACAGAAATGACTGCTTTTTAATAGGGCGATTGTTCAACAATTACGTCTCACCTGGGAAATATTTTAGATAATATTTAAATATTAGGTGCAAAATCATGGTGGAACTAAAATTCCGAATCCCGCTTTTGCGACTGAGGTTTCAAAAAACTCCAAATTTTCATAAGTATCTGTTAGTTATTTTACGAAAAATGTTTTTGTTTTGTCTCAGAAACGAAATTTGATATTATTTTTTTCATGTTCTACAAGGCTAGGCTTGCGGGCCCTTTATGAGCTTGTTTGTCAATAAGAGGCAAACGAAACAACTGTTTTATAATTAACGCTTTTTGGTCTTCGTTAAGTAAGTGGCATAGTCAGGGGGGGGTTGGGGGTTAAACCCTCTCTCCAGGAGGTCCAACTCAATCTATAATAAATTAATCATGATCAAGGGACCCAGGGAGAGCTAAAGCTCCACCACTTTTTTGACCCTTTACTCCCGGTTTGTGACGTGTGTTTGGTGTGATGCCTTAAATTTTAAAAATTTTACCTGCGGTTCTATGACGTCATTAATTGTTCAATTTTAGTTTAATTCTAAGGAATTTTTATAAACAGCATTCAAAACGTGTAATAAATGGCATTCTTAGTTTATTTTTTCTTAAAATTTTCATCTGCGGCCCATTTATGATTTGGAAACAAATCTATATATACCACCGCAACCCACCTTTTCATAGAATCTAACCCATGAAAAGGGTTAATTTTGATAATAAGTAGTATACACTAACTCAACACCTATTAAACCGCTCATATCCCCTTCCTTGAGTACAAGAGCTCAAGCAATAGGCATCTACCTAATTTTGAAAAATTTGCCAGTTCATTTTTATTAAATAATGAAATCTCTCCGTCGTCGATTTTTGGCTACGCCACTGGATAAGTCGCAAAATTTACAGGTAGCTTGTTAGACGTAGAGAACTAAACGATGTCACTAGGCACCGTGCTCCAAATTCAGCTAGCTAAGCAAAATATTATTTTTGGTTCACTTGACAGTTGACAGTAAACGAATATAAACGTCGAAATTTTGGTCTCCCTATTTTTCCAGTTTTTTTATCAGTAATAGTTATTTTTCTAAACAAAAAACGTAACCAACTTGGGACCAGGAGCAGTCTGCGACAGTGGAGTCTTTGATCTGATGTGGAACTGGTGAGATTACTCTGGGAAACTGATTTGAACTCGAACAAATTCCTGCATGGTAACCTAACCTAAAAAAGTATCAGCTGATCATTCTTCTCTCTAAACTCATCAGACCGGGCCTTCTGGCCACACAAATAGTTCAAATGCACCTCTAACCGCATCAAATCACAAGTAGTTCAAGAACCCCAACGACAATATGACAGGCCAAAATTCCAAATAACCTGCAAACAATGCAACACAAAAATAACAAAAACACAAGGTTCGATAAATTGCAGCAAATGCAACTCTTGGATTCATCTAGTATGCTCTTGAGTTGATGAAATTGAACTAAAAGTTATTCAAAAGCTGAAAAATAAGTGGCACTGCCAAAATTGCGAAAATAAAACTAGGCCAGGGATTAGAAAATCAATGGACATTTCAACTAGCCCAGGTAGACCGTCAATAGCCAGCACGTCTAAACAACCGCTAGCTGATAGTAAACTAATGGATACTATCAATGAGCTAAGAATTGAACTAACAGGAGAAATGCGAAGCTTGAGGGAATCTATTTCTTTCATAGCAGCACAGTATGAGGATCAAAGGCAACGAAATCAGTTGTTTATGGAGGAGATTAAACTCCTAAAGCAAAGCAATGAAGAGATGCAACAGGAGATAAAAAGGCTAAAAAATCAGACTGAAAAGAAAGACCAACATCACAGGTCTAATAATAATCTAGTAGTTGTTGGAATACCAGCAAACACACAGGAACTTGAAAACTCAGCAGCAATCAGGGAGAAGGTATTAAAAGTACTAAATAGGGTTGACCCTACCATAAAACAGGAAGCCCTTCAAGTACGGGCTTTAAACAAAAATAAACCAAACTCCCCACTCCTCCTATCGTTCCCAAATACTGTGGATAGGCAAGCTTTGCTAACTAAACGAAAAGAAAGCGGGAAAATAATGGCTACAGACTGTGGTCTCCCAGGACCAACACAGATCTTTTTTAATGAAGATCTAACTAAGGACCAACGAGCATTATTCTTTAGTGCAATAAAAAACCTCCGCCTAAATGGCCTTTTCCAATATGTCTGGGTTAAGTCCGGCCAGGTGTATGCAAGGAAAGACTCTAATTCCAATGCTGTGAAAATTAAATGTGAAGACGATATGCTTAAATTAAAATCTAGCTAAACCCAATAGTGATACTAATGTAGGTTAAATAATTAAAGAATTCTAATCATCTTCACGGACCACACTTCGTTCCTTGATGAAAAATATTCAGAAACAAAGGTATGTGACATGATATCAGAGACCAATTACTTTACTGATAGCCTGAGGGATTTTAATATTATTCATATTAATATCTGTGGAATAACAACAAACTTCAATAATCTCTTAGTCTACTTGCAGTCCCTAAATACTGTATTTGATGCAATAGTTCTCTCGGAGACTCATGTTTTTGGTAACCTAAACCAATTTCAAATAAAAGGTTATGAAATACTATATAATAATAGTCAAATAAATTTTTGTGATGGAACAATAATGTATGTAAAAAGCGACCTCTTAATTAATAATCAAATTATTGCCATAAATAATACAAAATTTCTAAGAGCAACACTTGCTAAAAACACAGTTAATATTGGGATCATTGCTCACTACAGGTTACCTTCAGTTTCACAAGAAAATTATATATCTGACCTAGAGGAACTATTACAAAATAGTTTCTCAAATAGTCAAGTAGAAATTTTTGTTGGCGACACAAACTTAAACATTATGGATTTAAAGTCAGAATTAGTAAACAAATATATAAACATATTAGGATCATATGGTTATAAAAATTTGATATATAACTACACCCGAGTGCAAGAACTTGCACGCAGTTGCATTGACCATATTGCTTTGAAATACAAAAATGCCAAATTAAAAACAAAAGTTAAACCTAATACTATAATATTAAAAAGCAGTATATCAGACCATTACCCGGTATTATTAAACCTAGAAATCCAACTTCATCAAAATAGTTCACAAAATATACACCAACTAAGATTTAAAGATAAATTAAACAAAAGTTTATTGCAAAAAACCTTTGAAAAGGAAAAATGGCAAGATATATTACAGAGCAATGACCCCAATAACATAGCTGAAAAATTGGTAACTAAACTACAAAACTTTATTAAAATTTCCACTTTTCAACACAAAATTAATGCAAAAACAAAGGGCCTTAAGCCTTGGATAACTACAGGTATGGTTGTTTTAATTAGAAAAAGAGACTACCTTAAAAAACAATCAGCTTGTAATCCAAATAATAACCAGCTATTGGATAAATTTCGTAACTACAGACATTTGTTGTCCAAAATAATAAATAATGCAAAAATACACTTCTACAAAAAACAGGTGACTGAGAACATGAAGAGCCCGGAAAAACTGTGGCAATCTATTAAAAATATTGTTAATGATAATAAAGTTAGAAAAATTATTAAGTGTATAAAAAACGATGAAGGTAATATAATCACCGATCAAAAAATTATGTCAGAAGACTTTAATAAATATTTCTGTTCAGTGGGAAAAAAATTATCAAAAAAAATCAAAACCCCCAAGTTTAAGTCCAAGGATTCAAAAATTAATCCAGATTCCATCTTCCTCAACCCTATAACAACAAATGAATTAATAAATCAAATAAAATCTTTAAAAAATGGTTCTGCAGGTGGGGAAGATGGAATTACTGTATATATTATAAAAAACTTTCACACTTATTTGCTCGTGCCAGTTCTACACTTGATTAACTGTACTTTCGGTGCTGGGACTTTCCCAAGCACTCTAAAAAATTCCATTGTCATACCGATATATAAATCTGGTGAAAAAACAGAAAAAACAAATTACAGACCCATAGCGCTTGCAAGTGTATTAAGCAAAATAATTGAAAAATGTATAAAACTGAGGCTGTGTAAATTTCTGGAATCAAAAAAACAGTTATCAAATAATCAATTTGGGTTTAGGGAGAGTCTCAGCACCGAGGATGCCGTTGCCGAGGTTACAAATTTTGTTTTTGAGAGCATTAACGACAAGTATAAACCGGTGGCTGTCTTTTTGGACCTGTCAAAGGCGTTCGACACTGTGGAGCATCGCACTCTCCTAGACAAGCTACATAGGATAGGAATAAGAGGTATTGCATTACAGCTTTTCAAATCATTTTTGCTTGAAAGAGAGCAATCTGTTAAAATGCAAGATAATATTAGTAGCCCTGGTCTGGTAGAGTGCGGTGTTCCGCAGGGTACATTGTTGGGCCCGGTCCTCTTTTTAATATATGTCAATTCACTGACTCAACTAAACATTGAGGGAAAAATAATCTGTTTTGCAGATGATACTGTTTTATTGATTAAAGACCGGACATGGGGGGGTGCCATTGACAGATGCGAGAGGTCAATGCAAAAATTAAAACACTGGTTGGACTCAAATTTATTAACATTGAATACGAATAAAACAAATTTTCTAACATTTGCAATGAACAAAAGAAGTTTACCTGAAATACAGGAACTAAAATTGCATAATTATGACTGCCAGGTAAATATAAATTGTAACTGTACGGAATTGATAAAAATAGAAACAAATATTAAATACCTTGGTGTTTATTTTGATCAGTGTCTCACGTGGCGCAATCATATAGATTATGTAAACAAAAAACTAAAACAACTAGTGTATAAATTCTACGAATTAAGGCAAATTGTTCCAATAAACATATTGAAAATGTACTATCAAGCACTAGCTGAATCGGTGCTAACTTATGGAATCACAGCTTGGGGCGCAGCCACTAATAATATAATGGCACCACTATATGTAACTCAAAAATATATAATTAAAATAATGCACTTTAAAAATAAACAATTTCCTACGGAGGAATTATTTAGAATTTCAGGATATTTAAACATTAGGCAACTTTATATAAGGGCTATTTTGAAATTTAGTTTTAGAAATAAGCTGTTTAATAAACCTATTACTCACCACAATAAAAGAACAAGAAATGTATCAAAAAACAACCTAAATATACCTAATACATTATATTCAACAACTCAAAGACATATTTCATACATCCTCCCAAAAATATACAACATTCTCCCGGATAAATTTAAACAAAGTAAATCAAATAAAAATATCAATAATAGGCTAAATGAATGGATTTTATCAAATTCATAGAGAATGTATGAAATTGTCCCAACCTTGAATAGTGTTGGAATAACTTAGGAAATAACTTAACTTAATAGAAAAAAAAAATAGGGAAAAATTAAATAATACTCTGAACTCTGATATCGTGTTGCAATTAAGTCTGAATATTATTTTTGTCAACTCTGATCTCAACATAAAAATCTTATGACTGTGACTAAATAATAATAATAAAATATTTTTAAATTAACTATATTACTACCCACTAAGCATGAACAAGGAGAGCGTTATTTGCGGCGCTTTTTCCAATTTAATTTGCATCGTTGCTTACTGGGTGACCACTGTACTGTACCTGTAAATTATATTTTTATGTGTAACTAAGACCTTAATGTTTTGTTTAATTTGTTTTAAAAAAAAATATATAGAACAAAGAGAAACAAAATATTATGTACTAAACTTAATAGTATTCTGTGACGAAATTGTGATATACAATGTATTATTATTATTAGGTAGATGTTGTTTATTGTAACCATATAGGCAGATTGTTATTTTCAAAATAAGTTCTATGAAAGGCACACACAGATCAAAAGATCCATTGTGTCTAAAATGTGTTAAATGTACAACCATGTAATGTAAAACTTTTGGAAACAATAAATTTTATTTGATTTGAAATTTGATTTGGTAGGGTTGGGTGGATCTGGCTTGAGTTGAGTTGGATTTGGGTTTGTTATAATAATTTTTTTCTTGATTTTTTTTTCTAGATTCTCCTGAAGGTCTAACCGAAAATGAAAAACATAAAAAATACAGAGCTTGAATACCGTTTTGTCTTTCTCCTTTCTGCAGTAGGAACTTTTGAAGGAGGAAGCACCCAAATCTATATCAAAATTTCTTAATGCTAAAAGTAAGTCTACCCAATCACGCTCAGAAGGAATATTTGATGTATACAACTTACATTTTATTCTTAAAGTAAGGATTTAGTATCGTAAAATGTTATTTTACTAATACATAAAATAAAACAATTATCGCTACTAACAATATCATTTTACCCACGAAATACCTACATCATAGCAAACAAACCGACCGTCAAACGTATACAAACATTATGTTTTCAATAATAATTTTATCTCCTGTTTGATGCTAGGTGTATTCATCTAATGAATACAAAACTGTACATAAAGTACGTAATTCTGTTAAACGTTATCGAGTTATCGAGGTAGTCTATAATAATAACAACTTATTGGGATAATATTTAAACTAGCTATTACGGTCCTGATAACTTTGAGCAGTACCCTAATAGCAGCAGCGTGCGGTCCATGAAAGCAAGGAAAGCAGTAGTTCCCCTAGAAAAACATCATCTTCTTGAATGTTATTTTTGAAATAGGAAACAATTAATTACCTTAGATTGTATTAAAAATTAAATTAAGCCCCTAACAAATTTGGCCTTGACACAAACTGAGCCACAGCAAAATATGCACTGCAGCCAGTGGTGCCAACTTAGGGAACCTTTCCCTAGTTCTAGGGATTTTTTGGGGCAATAGGGAAATAGGAATTTTCACCTAATATCTAGGAAATTTTCAACTGTTTCGGACTAATCGACCTGTTATACCGTTTTTCGTCTTTGCCTGTGATAATAAACATAATTACTGAAATATTTTATTTTGATTTTGACGTACGTAGGTACATCTAAGTTTAAATATTAAATCAGGACCTATATAAACGAATGGGCTACGACTCTAAACTTTGATGACGTCACACACCCCACAATCGTGAACGAAATTACATCACGAAGGTGAGTTGTTTGATGTCACAAAAGTTTAGGGATTTCGCCCGTCTAAGAGCATCTCCTTGAGGTTCACTTTCCTGGAGAGGGAGGCGACCACCGGACGCAATATCCAGCTGGACCACGGACAGGTCTACAACCTGATTGGGGACTAGCAGATCGCGTGATAATGGACACCACCATCATCTGGGCGATCAATGAGTTCAGCCCCTTTAGTCACCTAGGCCAGACGGTATATTCCCGGCGCTGATGCAGAAAGGCCAGGAGATACTCTTTCCGTACATGAGGAGAGTCTTCAGATCCAGTATCGCGCTAGGATACGTACCGACAGCATAGAGGGAGGCTGCCGTGGTCTTTATCCCAAAGGCGGGAAAGAAAGACCCATAAGTTTAACATCGTTTATGATGAAGGCAATGGAAAAGATGGTGGACAGAGATCTCCTAGGGAGAGTTCTTGACAACAATCCTTTCCATAAGAACCAGCACGTCTACATAGGGGGCACGTCGACCAACACAGCCTTACACGCAGTAGTGCACAAGGCAGAGAAAGCAGTTCAATTCAAAATGTTTGCCAACGCGGTATTCTATGACGAAGAGGGAGCTTTCGACAAGGCAAGGGTGCAGGTCATAACATCTGCCCTTCAAAAGAAAGGGGCCGAAACTCTCATAATTGAATGGGTAAGATCTGCACTAAAAGAAAGGAAGATACAAGCTAAACTAGGTGAATCCAAGGTGCCTGTCTCCACACTTATGGTGCTTAATTATGGATACCCTTCTGAAAAAGCTGACAGACGAAGGATTCGATGCCCAAGCGTATGCAGATGACGGAGTTGTGGAGGTGATAGGTCGCTTCCTAGACACCGTCTGCAGCAGAATGCAACGAGCTGTAGGAATCATAGAAAACTGGTGCCAACAGAACGGCCTCTCTGTTAATCCAGCAAAGACAGAGATGATCCTGTTCACCAATAAGAGAAAAATGAAGGGATTCAGAGCACCCATAATGTACGGGAAACCCCTGACTTTGGTCTGAGAGCTAAAGTACTTGGGGGTCACCCTGTACAAGGGGCTCACCTAGACGCCGCATGTTGCCAAAATGACCGAAAAGGTCCAGGTAATAATGTGGAAATTGCGTCGGGTGGTAGGTCGGACATGGGGTATTACACCCAGGAACCTCCACTGGATGTACGCGGCAATACTAAGACTTAGGATCTAATATGGATCCATCGTCTGGTGGCCGGCAGTGGAGAGGACCAGCATATCCCAAAAGCTCAGAAGTCTGCAAGGGCTAATGTGCAGAGAAATAACCGGAGCCATGAGGACGACACCAATCCACGCCCTCAAGACCATTCTGGCACTGCCTCCGCTACCGACTTGGATCAAGAAGGAAGCGATGGTGACCCATTTGCATCTGAGAGACTCTGATCAGTAGAGAGGAAGAGGGGAAGCCGTTGGACACCTAAGGGTCGCCCAAATGGCCACCAGGGAGATGCCACTTGCGTCCCTTGAGATCAAGGCAACTCGAATTCCCTGGAGATTCAATAAGACATACATATTCGAAATTCCTGATAGGGAATTGTGGCAGAGGGAGAACCTCCACCAACAGTTCGAGAGGATCGGGGCCTTAGGTATAACAAGGAGACAGCTGCAAAGTCGACTCATTAAATGGGCTAACGATGCACTGGCAGACAGACAGGTTATTTGCAAGTTTAAACTGCTATTGGTGTGTACAAACATTACAGGGCTCTTTTATTAGGAAATCTTACATAGGATGTTTTAGGTATGTCTTATACAAGACCATATTTTGCTTCAGACAGATGGCATAGCTGCAGTACAATAAGCATTGACCAAAAGTGACCTAAAAGACTGCATTAAGGCACTTAGTTACGTATCAGTTACATTTTTCAAATATGGTGTATTTTGAGAAAAAGAGCAGGTTTTCAGTGGTATTTTTCAATAACTATAAAAAATAATCAATAACTTTGTGTCTTTTCTGTATGGGTAAGTGTATTTTGAAAATTGATTTTAAAATTTTGTACCCCCTACAGGTGTAAATATTTAGACCTGTGGGAGGTACTATTTTAGATCTTAGTAAATCTCACTATAAGTTTTCTTTTTTCTGAAAGCCTGTGCACTCCGGAAAAGAAATCCGATCAATCAATCGCACTTCATTGAATTTGGGAGGCACAAGCACTTCAAGTGTTGGCCGATAGACCGCAAAATTTATACGATCTCATGGTAACTGCAGGTGTTTTGTCAACAAACTTTAAATCGGACCGCAGTAGGACAGAAGAGTATTTTTACGTTTTCTGACAGAAAACCATTCGAGGTTGTGTTTATATTTCAAAAATGTGTTTTCAAAAACTTGTTCTAAAACAAATATGAAACCACTCCGTGTGTGCGGTCGCCCGCCGAAAAAGGCCTAGCGCTGCGCGGGCATTACCCCGAGTCTATCAAAGAACCAAGAGAACTTTACTGGCTCGATGGGATTACTAAGAATTCGCATAGAAACATTCGGCGCCCATAACCCCACATCATTTTGTTTTTTAAATTTAAATTATTGCGGCATAGTTACGTGCAATTGTACTAGTGAAATCTTGGAGTGCAAAGGATAGATTTTAGAACTTGAGTTTCAAAAACACACGGATATTTGAGTACTAATAAAACAGGTCAGTAAAGCTCCATTTAGGGGTTGGAAAGACTCTTGCTAGTCGTTGACGCTCCTGCTTAAAATAGAAAACGATTATTTCGTCTAGCGTCAGTAGCCGATTTTTAATGCATGCTTCTAAGTTAACCTGTTGTCGGTATCAGCTAGCGGGAGTGGTTCCAATTCAATTATAATAGCACCTGTAAATGCAACCTAAAACATTACACCCAGTTACTTTAATACGTAGTTGGATAGCGTTTTTTTAGCCGGTAATTCTGCAATAAATGGTTTTCTTTTATTTTAGTATTTAGAATTAGAATTAGAATTTAGAAAGCGAACAGTCAAAATAAGTAACCTAACCCTAAATTTTTGACCCGATGCTAAAAAATCTCTGGTGTCCCACTGTGGATAAACATAAATAAAGTCTCCGCGTTGCCATGGAAAACAAATTCAATGACGTAAAATTTTGCCAAAAAAATCAGGTCGACAAATTGATTTCCCGTACAGTGTTGTAACTACGACCTTAAATGCGCCACAGGCGAAAATTGTGAGAAAAGTTTTTTAAAGTTGCCATTTTTTACACGTTTCAAAATGTTGTTGACAAAAATTTACTAAAGTTGTAACAATCATTAATGACATAAAGCCAGAAAAACATTTACAAAAAAAATCTATTTTTTACCACTTTTAAATGCTGTTGCCAAATATTTCGATCTCTTTCACGTTTTTGTAAATTATTAAAAAAAAAAATATGTTTGGTTAAATGCCAAGAAGCTGGGTTGCGTAATATTTAGTCTTTAGTTCTAGATTTCTTGCTAAAATACCACTTTGTAAATAAACAAAAATAGTTACTGTTGCACGCCAAATTTGTTAAAATTCAAGCTAAACATTGTAACCATTCCCACGTGTTTGTAAAATATTTAAGAAAATGTTAGTTGGGTCAACTGCAAAGGGGTCAGCTATAAAGAGGAGGCGATCAGTAAACCTCCGCCCGTCCCCCTAAGACCGGGCACTGGGCCCTCGAAAGACAAGGATTTCTCCACATGAATACTCCGCAGCTCTAGAGGTACTGTGCTTTTTTTGTGTACCGAATTTGTAAAATCTTTTGTTAAACGGTAAGCAACATAACAACGCCATGCGCCATCAACATTTCTAAAAATGCTTGTTCTAAAAAAGCTTTTTTTAAAACAATATTTTTTCCATACAAAGCACACTTCCTTCTCGAGTTTGAAGACAAACTCATTGAGGTTAAAAAATTCATATTTCAAGGACCAACGACATATCTTCGGCCCCCTAAAACAAAACCTTTACGTTAATATCTGGCGACAAGTGCTTCGCACCCCTACCCTCAATAATTATTCCTCCGTCATTTTTAACAAGTCTGCCTTCATCATGTCGCCATTATTAAAATCGGAAGGATGTTCTCGTTATACTAAAAGTTGTAGAAGAAAATAGACTTACAGAATATGCACAGCGTCAAAATAAAATTTTTGAAAATTTTACATACTTACCAATATCTTTACCAACAAAATGCTTTTATTTGCCACAAATTCCCATTGCTTAGCTTGCCGTTCAAAAACAGCACGAAATTTGTATTTGGGGTTATTGCGTTGGGGTTTACTAATATCATTTTTCTTGTTGACGAAAATATATCAGAAGAAGAAGGAAATATGAGAATCGCTAACAGGGCCAGACTTGAGAACGGTGTTGGCCAGACATACGCGAAAATTAACTGAACTACGCATTTTAACATTTCGGGCTTTTAACGCCTTACTTAACACAAGCTGCGCACCAAATACCCAGTAGTTCAAAGAAAATATCAAAAAACCAGCATCAAAAATTCGAAAAATAATTTTTATGATAAAAAAAATTACGAAAATTACTGAACACTACCAATCTCAAAGTTGTTTATCACGCTATTTATGAATAGGTGCTTCAGTATGGAATTCTGGCCTGAAGAAGTCGTTATGATCCACTTTAAACTGCATAGAAAATAACAACTTTACACAAAAGCCATTTATATCCAACACATCTTTTATTCCAAAATTTTCATGGTCTAAGCCAAAGACAACCACATATCTAAAAATCCCAATAATATAGAGGTTATAAAGCTGTTGCAAAAATCCCAAAAAACCGAATATAATGTCTTAAAAATGTGTAAGTTACATGGCCCTAAAACTTTTTAATTTATTGCCAACTGCAAAGCTTGTAAAAATTACACAAATAGTCGTTAGATTTTAACAGTTTGAAAGATTGCTTCCCTTAAATCTCACACAGCCATACTCACCCACTTATATTTTAACACACAACCACACTCACACATGATTACATACTTACCCTACCTGCACCCAAAAATGTTAATAAGTCCTCATTTATTCCTTTCCTTTATATATACTAGCAACTTTAACATTTACAACTTTCACAAATATTATCTTTCTGTTAAAGATCTGGGTAATTCTATAAAATGTTTGTTTTGAATACTTCCTTTTTTCGATGCTTTAATTTTAGTTTACTTTATAAGTTTGAGATTAAAAGGCCCTGAAGGAACTTGATCTAGAGAGGGATTTTAAGAAAAAAAATATTCTAAAAATCTTAAAAAGCAACTAACTATTTTGGCTTCACATGTGAATTCTGGCTGAGATTCTCTTTCCAAAGGTACCCCACATCATAAGGTTTGCTTTACTAATTTTCGAGATATTGGCTTTCAAAATGTCAACTTTTAAATATCTCTATTGTGTTTATTATCGATTTTAAGGGTATTTTAAGAACACAGTGTTATTCGGTTGCGCATTTATTGGTAACACCACCAACAAGTTAAGTGGTCACTTAGTTAAATAGGCTTTTAGAATGTGACTTGCACTATTTCGCTGAAGATTTTATTCTAAAGCTCAAAAACAACCCACTGCTAGTTCACATCTCGGGAAAGAGTTCCTTACAAAGAATTGGTATTTGTAAAAAAACAATTATCCTAAGACAATGAAAAATAGTTATATAAATGATTGAGTTCGGTGTGAGAGATATGTTACAAAAATAAACTTCTTGGCAATGCAACGAATGTATAAGGATTCATAGAGAGTGAGTTATATGTTTAATTGAAGATGGAAAGTTTTTGTTTTTGACCTAATGGTAATACTGGACAAGCGACTCATGTGGAAGCACCATGTTGCCAAAATGACCAAAAAAGTCCAGGCTACAATGCGGCAGTTGCACCGAGTGGTCGGTCAAATCTGGGGGATTACCCCCATGAACCTATACTCGTTATACATGGCCATCATAAGACCGAGAATTCAATATGAGTCAGTGGTCTGGTGGTCTGTAGTAGAAAAACTGCAGGAGCTCTTCTGCAGGGGAATAACAGGCGCAATGAGCACTACCCCCATTAGAGCCCTAGAGACCATCTTCAGTCTCCCGTCGCTTCCAACTTGGATCAAGTAGGAAGCGACGGCGACGCACCTACTACTGAGGGGCAAGTGCCTATGGAAGAGCAGAGGGGAAAAAGTGGGTCATCTGGCAATCGAGGAACTGGTAACAAAAGAGGTGCCTCTTCTAAAGATGCCAGTAAGGACTCCTTCGAAACCATGGAGGTTTGACGAAAAGTACAAAGTCACAATACCTGAACGGGATGGGTGGCCAGAGAGAATAATTCCGAAACGAATTAAGCAGAGATGCGAGGGCCTGCTACACTGACGTTTCAAAACTGTCAGCCAGGCAGACAACGTCCGCAGGAGTGTGTGTGAAAGACCAAGAAGTTCAAGAAAGTCACCTGTTTGTTGTCAGTAGCCTAGTGGGGGAGTGCGTTAACGCGCTACTGACATTAGCTGAAGACAAGAGGGTGACACTGATGTGGGTCCCAGGCCACGAGGGAATACCAGGGAACGAGAAGGCGAACAAACTTGCCAGAGCTGGGGCCAAAACTCAATATATTGGACCGAAACAGCTATTGGGAATCACAAGAAAACAGGTGCAGAGCGACCTCAATAAATGGGCGAGCGATAAACTGAAGTCGTCCTGGAGGAAAGAGCGAGAGTGCAGACAGTCCAAACTGTTGGTGAGTAGACCAGACGCAGCCAGAACTAAATGGTTCCTGGGAAAAACTCGCAAGGACATTGGACTGTTAGTAGGAATGCTGACAGGTCATAATCGGCTGCGTAAGCACTTGACATCTATCAGAGTGTTGGACGACTTCGCCTGCCCAGCATGTGGGTGGGTGGAGAAATCAGAGTGTGACGGATACGGCGGATTGAGGCAGCAGACGTGGGGTGCACCCACAATAGGAGTGGAGGAGCTACACTTTCTAAGATGGGCTGACATGCTCACCTTCGTAAGAAAGGCAGGAAGTCTTGGAGAGAGAGAGGCAGGACATGTAGAAGGAGTGGGAGGATAAGGATGCGAGACGGGGTATTTCAGAAAGGGCTGCCCCTTACTAATACTACTATCCATTTGATTAAGTATCCTAATATATCATTTTAAAATTAACTCGACAATATAAGTTTTTCGTTTAACAAAATACTAATCAAATAAATAAGTTGTTTCCATATAACTATGAGATGCTATACCGGCTCCGAAAAAAAGCCGTTGCGATAATTAGGGCCAAAAACTCCTCTGTGGCCGAGCAGACTCTGTCTGGCATACGCTGTAAATTTTTCGGCTTTTGCTTTGTTCAGGGCTAACTCTGATTTTTACATTATCTTGTTTTTTAAAGTTATTATTGTAACCACATAAATATGAGAAACTAATATGAGATATTAGTAGTCGCAAATTGTCGCAAAATGTGTAACAAAAATAACTCTAAAAGACAACTTCAACTTCAACTTACTTTTATTGTTTCTAAGAAAATATTTTCTGTAACAGAATAGTTCAGTTTAAAAAGAGCAAACTTAATCTATACTAAAATACGTCTCTTAAACAAAATTTACAGTCAATGAAAAACAAAAATTAAAGAGAAAATTACAATGTGAGTGATAAACCAAAACTGTAAAAAACAAAAAATATAGTCTAAAAATCAGGGTTGGCCCTAGGCAAGGCTAGAGGCCCTGTAAACAATTTTTGCCAGCTATTGTTTTACCAGAGGTAAGCAACTCGTTTTGGCAGTTGCTAGGGAAGTGTTGATAATTTTTTTGTGTATTGGCATCCATTGACAATAAAAATTTTTGTCAATATCACATTTTTGAATAATATTGCGGTATAAGAAACTGTAAAAATACTGGTGCCTACGACCTTGTATTGTTTCATTGTTCAATGGAAAAAGAAATTCATACTGGACAATTAATAACAATAGTCGAATTTGCGAGGTGAGTAAGATAAGTTAAATTTAAATAATAAAAAATAAATATATATACATATTATTTAAATTTAACTTATTTAAGAAAATAGGGACAAAAAAATAGATCCATAATATTTTTTTCTATTTTATCTGGTATTCAGAATTCTAAATCTCCCGTGAACCTTACTGTTTTTTTTCTCAAAGCTTGACATATTTCACTAACCAAAAAAAGACTTCCCCATTCAAAAACTATCTGGGGAAATTATAAAAAAAGAAAGCAAAACATCAGTCAATTTCATAAAATCGGTTTTACATGCAAATATGAAAAAAACTAAAAATAAAGGGCAATATGAGTTGCTTAACTCTGGTAAAAGAACAACTGTCAAAGGTATAGAGGGCTTTTAGGTAAGGCCAACGTCAAAAATTCTACTGCGCCTGCCTGAAGCAATCCACTCGCACCCAGAAGGGTTTTTATTTTTTCCAGGCTCACTAGATTGGGAGAGTTATTATCGCTACGACGTTTTTTTTAGGAAAATGCAACTATAGTATCTAATAGTTATATAATTGTTACCCATTTTGCAATCCTTGGGCCATTATAGTATCTCAGAATTATATAGTTATTTCAGTTAAAAACACTAATTTACTTGGAGTAAGTAAATTTGTTTAAAATTAACCCAAGTATATATAAATATACGTCAACTAAATGATTTACTTGTCTTACATGCATATTGGACATGCTTTTATCAAACTATAAAAGTTGTAGTTCTTTCCGCACAACTGCTAGGTATAAACATTTTTCAGTTAGAGCCGGCAATTATTTTTAAGCATTCGTTGTGTATATCCATTTTGCCAACATTCATTCGGTAAGAAGTGTGGGTAGTTTTTACATCCAGTGTTACAGATACCCATTAAACATTTACAGTTTTCACGACGTAACCGGCCTAACTGAGAATTTTCTAAAAGTAACCGCAACTTGCTCCCGCTACGTGCCTGTATACCATACCGCAAGGTAATAATTCCCTAAGTAGGGAACATTTTTCCGGTTATTATACTGTGGCCATAACTTCAAAGTTAGGTACCAAAGACCACACTGCAATTTCGCAACCACGTTCCTGACACGTCGTGGAAGCGTTTTCTTATATGATGGAGTCGAAAAAGGAGTGGATTAGTTCCAAAATTTCTATTCGGTTCTTTTTGGTAACATTTTTTTTTCTTTCCACCCATTATAGGATCAATGCCCAGTTTTAGCCAAGTTTTTTGCAAAGTTAAAGACAAATACAAAATATCCATGCACCTAGTCGGGATTCGAACCATAGACCTTCCGTGCGGCAGAGAGATACGCTGCCTACTGCGCTACGGAGACCGGCTTTTTTTTGGTAAAAATTTGTGACATAGAAGTGATCATAAACAGTTATTTTCTCCACACTGCCACATCATTATGCAACTATGATGTCGCAATCTTTTTTACTGAAATTTAAAGTAATTTCGTAGTTGTGGCGTTCAACGTCGGCTACTTCAATGAGGCTTAAATTTATTTAGGCACATAAGTAACGAATAGAAGTTGGGGCTACTACAGATTGGTATTGTTGTCGTAATGAATACTTTTAAGTGGCACTATAAAGAATACGACTAAGAAGTCCTTTCTGGGGTTATTCTGGGATACTAGAGAATATTCCAAACTTATAGTCCCAAATTGTTCTTCTGACGACCACACTACTACTATAGAAAAGTAGCGAAGCCTTTATCCATGTAGCAGTTACTATAATTGTTAGTTGGGGGACCATAACAGAAAAATAAGAAAATAAAACTCTGCTGAAATGCATTTTGTAAAAAAACTAGAAATTCTGTTTAAAAAATAACTTAAAATACACTTGATTTGCTTTCATAAAACTTTACCACTACATCTACGTGTTCGAGCGGGGGCGCGGTGTTGCCAAATAGCCGCGAAACACTTTTACCCTCTTTGTCTGGCTTTGTCAGAGATTAGTGCTAATCTCACTCTAAAGTGATGTTGATTGACTCCGAATGTCAGCTAAAAAACAAGTCTCTATGACACATTTTCCATTTGACGCCCTGTATGTGTGATTTCAATACATGTGATGCGAGTATACTCGCTTCGCTGCTTGTACATGTCCCTCGGCTGTCGACCGAAATTTTATTCCGAGATTATTTGATTTTAATAATTCCCAGTATGACATTATGCGGCCGTTGGGTTCGCTGGAAAACGAGTTTGCCAATTTATTTTAATGCGATGCAAATTTCACTCATCTAGCGTCCACAGCGTGTCCGTCTAAAGGCTGATTCCCACTTCAAACTTTTAGGGCCCGCTTTTTTATACTACAACTTTAATAAAGACATATAAATCATCACTTATCCGCATCCGTATAGTTTGGGGTATTTTTAAAAAGCATATTTTAGTGACAATTTATGTTTATAATAATTTGAACGAAAAGACACTTTAGAAAAAGTTCGTCAATAGTGGGGACTGAGACCCACATAGCAAAAAAATATTGGGCGTATATCCAGCGTATATACGAAAACGGAGAAGGATATTGCCCTGGTTATCACCCAGATATTTACCCGACATGCATAGGACCTCCAAAAAAGATCCATTTTAGATCCAGAGGTACCCATTAGGTAACATCCACTGAATATATGTTATAAGTATATTCTGAAAATGTATTAAAAAAATATTCGAGTTATTTTTCTATTTCACCAAATTTGATGTTTTATGGTGTATCCATTATGGTATATATTTATATAGTATATCCTGTCGATATCCATCATGATATACAAAATATATATTTTTCAAAATTTTAGTTGATATATAACAATGGTATTTCTATAAAAGTATATTCTTTCGTATTCATAATGTTTTATTTGAAAATATTAACTTATATTCGGTTAAAATATATAAGGCTTGTATACAAAAAACATATTTTTAGGATGTACGATACCGCATATACACAGTAAATATCCGTTCATGATTCCTCCTTGTTTTGAAACGAATCATGTTTTAATTAATTAATTAATTTGTGAAACTAATTTATGAGTGGCTAATTTTTATTTCTCTCAAAAAAAAGTCTTATTAATTACTTATGTTAAACATAATATTTTCTATAATCTTAGCATTATTTGTGTTTTTGTTTATTAGTTAGTAATTAATGTAATGATAGATAAAAGAATTGTAAAGAATTTATACATTATATACTTTACTAACCCTATTGCTTTGGACAGACAAGGACAGCAAGCTCTTAAGTTAAGACAAAAAGGTGTTTCATAAACATGCATCTATGTAAATCTGCGTTATATTAATTAATAAACAAATTCAAATTCAAATTTTTTTCTAGTATATATAAAATATACATTTAACATACAAAACGTATATCCTAATTTTAAATATCTTTGTGATATACAATATCCAAGGCTTGCTATGTGGGGAGGGGGAGGGGTAAAAAAAAATATTTTCCACCAGTCTTATATTGGCTTGTATATATGTTATTATAACATTTTTTGTAAAAAAAATCTGTATAAAAAATATTTGACGAATAAATTTTATAGCGTAATACAGGCCTTAAATTATTATTAAATTAATTTTTTGGTTTTTTCATCCAAGATCTTTTGATCGTTTGTTTTTATAAGTATATAATAGCAGACTGCGATATTTTTAAACATCTTAACCAAAAAAACAGGAATTCGTATTGAATTCGCCGCCTAATAAAATGATACTCTAACAAGCATCTTTATAAAATTTTACTCTCATGAGGCGAAAGACCTAAAGCCCAATTTGGGCGGCTTTTAACTCAAAGCACTAGCCTAATGGATCCCAGACCTGCTCCAGACAAAATTTTAATAAATTGAAATATTAAATATTCCTGTCGCTTTTCCTTACTCGTTTATTTTTTGGTATTTTGTATGTTTTAAAACGTCATTTTGCCTAAAATTTCATACAGGGAAAAAAATTTAGGATTTTTTTACACCAATTCTAACTGGATATGTACTGATCCAAAAATTGTGGAACCAAATTAAAATTTATTGTGTGTATTTTATAAACAATTGTGTAATAAGTTTACATCATTTTTAGTTACAAAATTCGATACACAAAAAATACCGGGGGCTAATTGTTTGGCCAATTTAGCAAATTTTGTCGTGAATTGGAATCTCTCCTTCAGTCAGGTAAAATTCACCCCTAAAATTTAAATGCCTTATTTTATTATTATTATTTTGCGATTTTATTGATATTCTGATATCACAAAAATTAAACCGGGTCACTATTTCGTCATTAATTCTGGAGCTCTATCAAACCATTGACCTCTCTTTAATTTTTTTTCATATTTGCATGTAAAACGGATTTTATGAAATGAACTGATGTTTTGTTTTCTCTTTTTATAATTTCCCCAGATAGTTTTTGAAAGATAGATTTTTTTTGGTTAGTAAAATATCTCAAGCTTTGACAAAAAAAAACAAAAACAAACAGTGAATATACACGGTAGATATTAAAAATATAAATAATAGGTAAAATATAAAGACTCCTATCATCTATATTTTTGTTACTCTTTTTCTTACAATAAAATATGGAAGCGTAATATGCTGTTTATTCGGCTATTTTTATTAATTTTCCAGCTTGGTAAATGCATGTTTTTTTTTCACTCTTCCTGAGTTTCTTTCTACGTTGGACAAAGGAACAATACAAATTCGTCGAGGCACGTATTTTTACAATTTTTGATACAGCAAAATTCCATTTTTAAATCTCACGTTTATTAATCAAAAATGTGACAGTGACAAAGTTATTTATTGTCAGGGGTTACCAACCATCATTGATTGCCAACACACAATTTCAAACATTTCCCTAACAAAATGTCAAATCCATTTGCTCACCTCTGGTAAAACAATAGCTGTCAAAAATCGTATACAGGGCCTCTAGTACAAGCCTTGCGAAAATATGAGATACGTCGATACTGCAAAAAGTTACAACAAATATATTCCAATTTTTTGATGAGTGAACTGACGTCATTTTTGCCGCTGATAACGTTGTCAACACTTGAAACAATCAACGACATGACATTTTTTACATATTTATTGTCGCTGCCTAAAACAATGTACCAAATAGAGATCCAAAAAAATGACGTCAGTCCGCTCATCAAAAAATTGAAACTTAACCTTCAAAAGACAAGGTGTAAATATGATAGCACTAGTAGGGCTGTTTAAAATGATAAACCAATAACCTTCCACATAGGCCGATCAGCTCCTAACGTTTTAGTATTCTTTTCTCGATCTTCGCCGCTGTAGTGGCAGAATACTAATAAATTTTCTGTTACTTTTAAGTGAAAATGTCGGCGAAGGTGGATTAAAGGACACTAAATCTAACTAAACTAAAAAGCCAGTTAACTCCTACCACCTCAGTGCAGTTTAGCCTACTGTGGCTGCCATTTTTATAGCCAAATTGACAAGTAAAATATGGATTTTCTGTCAGTTTGGTGTCAATATGGCACCGATCATAGGCCAAAGGATAGTAAAACGAAAATGAGTTAACTGGCTTTTTAGTCGAGAACGGTGTTGGGTGAGGGTACTGGATAAACAGATGGTTTTGTCTAGAGGTCTTTTATATATTTGACAGTTAGTGTTCTATACATTTGACAGTTGTTGTTTTACCAGAGGTGGGCAACTCATATTGCCTTCATATTTTCATGTAAAAGCCAGTTAACTCATTTTCGTTTTAGTATCCTTTGGCCTATGATCGTTGCCATATTGACACCAAACTGACAGAAAATCAATGTTTTATTTGTCAATTTGGTTATAAAAATGGCAGCCACATTAGGCTAAAGGGCACTGAGTCGGTAAGAGTTAACAGGCTTTTTAGTTAAGAACGGTGTTGAATGGACCGACATCTCAAATACCTCCAATCTTGGACAATATTTGACAACTGCCGAATCGAATTTCTGACCTCTGGTAAAACAATAACTGTCAAAAATTGTGTACAGGATCTCTAGTTTTGTCTAAGGGTATGATGAGTGAACCGAAATAATGTTTTAAATAAAAAATCTTGGTTATTTAAAGTGAAATCACAAAATCAATTACACCGCTACTCTGAGGATCATTTCTACCAGAAAATAAACACAACTTATATTATTGCTGAATAGCCCCTTTAAAGGCACATGTGTTTAGTTTTTTTTTTTAATTCATTGTCGAGCGATTCAAGTTTAAATATACCATACCATGGTTGGGGTTTTTAACTATTTTGGCTCTTTTTTAATCGTCAGGCGCATCGCCTCCAAGTGATAAAATTTATTCCCAAAATTTATATAGGAAACATGAGTCTTGTGTCACCTTGATTTGAAGGTCATTAAACTGTCTTTATAGGTGGCAAGTTTTTAATTGTTTTCTAGTTATTCATAATAACGTATTTGGCATAATCTAGCTACATTCCAAGCGAAATTGCCATAAATCTTAAATCTATTTATTTGCCGTTTATATCACGTTTTATGGTTTCCAGTAAAAATTTAAAATTGCTATACGTTTCTTTCATATGGACTGCAAGACCAGCTGGTACTGAAGATATATGGTTTCCATTATGGAGTAACATAGCTTTAAGACTTACTTTTGAAGAGTCAATAAACACAAGTTAGCAAGCTGTTTTTGATTCCTTGTTGTTAGCGTATATTTCATACGTTTGTGAAAGCGTCCTTAAAAAAAGAGTTAAAGTTGTGCTTAAAACGTACGACGAAAGTAAACCAATTCTTGTTCAATGCTTGATGCACAGCTTGACTTCATGCCGCTAGATGTAAGCGGCATGAAGTCTTCCTTCCTTGTCGAAAAAAGTGAGAGGGCAATAGAATGGAATATAAAGGAATTGAAACTGTGAGTCATGAAAACCCACAGATAGAAAAATGGTAAGGACACGCTAGCTGCGTACGAATACTGCAATGGTGGTCGTAGAGATAGGTGAGACTTAGTCGCTGTTGTACGACGTACTCGTTCTGAGCATGCGCACTGAGATACGATTACAATTAAGCACTGTATTTGCCAAGCCACAAAAAATGATGTTTATTTGAACTTTCTAGCTTTGGCAGAACTGAAGTTATGGGGTGGCCCCTTAGTTTAACGGTTAAGCTAGGGGGGTCGCCTTTTTTTCGTCTTAATCATTTAATTATTTCCACAAACAGATTTAATCTGGATGTAAGGCTGTTCAAGACCTCAAGACCTGAGTTGCTCCCACGTGCTTCTAATAGTAAGCCAAAAAATCCATAAAACCAAAAAATCATTGAGTCCTTATCATTTAATTATTTATTTTAGAAACTTTATAGTGTTGTCTCTGCCTACACAACCGATTTAATCTAGATGTATAGCTGTTCATGACCTGAAGTGCTCCCGTGTGCATCTGATGGGGAGGAAGTGCAGAAAGTAGAGTAAATAGCTATTGTGGCAAAGTGATGGCAATGACAGAAAATTTTATATAATATAGTGAGCGTAAAAGGTACGATTTCAATTACTTTAATAGAGAAGGCCAGAACAAGATAAACAGTTCACAGAATGTGAAGGTCAAAAAGTTATATTATAATGTTTAAAAAAACTTGCAACGGTGCTAATTGTGGGATCTATTAAACAAATTAAAATAAACTAGAATACAATTTTTCGAAATCAATCACCAAATCTAAGATCGCGTATATCCGCGCTCTGAAGCAATATTTAAATTTAATTAACGCTAATTCCAGTGGCATTATAAATTATTTGAATAAAATATATTATGTAGAAGTTGTTAAAAACTCTTATGTGGGTACTTTTGAAAATGGTAACAGGAATTCAAAAAGCACAATCTTACTGTTTTTTATTTAAAAGAAGAAAACACTGTTTCTATGAAAGTGTCGACAGGTAGTCCGTCAGGTGGCGCGCTGCCTATAGCCATGCCAACATCCCGCGTTATTTGACCACGAAAGTTGTTTAAATTCGCTGGGTGTGGTTGCTTATGATATGCTTCATACGCCAGGTACAATCCTATGCTACCCTGATGATTCCTAACAAAGATGAAACAGGCCTGTAGATTTTTGAACTATTCAGTAGATCTTGGAGGCCTGGTCGTAATGAATTGAAAAGCAAAATGTGTGTTCGATGCCCTTTCTTTTTAAAAACATACTGCTTGTGTGTCTTATAAGGTAAAATACACTAATACTCGGTTACGCAACCACAAAAAGTAAGGCTTGAAACCGAATACCAATCAAAAATTTTAAAACGCGATTTTCTTAACTAAATGTTAGAAAACATTGGTCGATTTTTTAAAAATATTTTTATTAGGCATGCATTATCAGCTAAATGTTCGTATTGCCTTTGCTCTTTGTAAACGCACTAATTATCAATGTGAATACAAAGCGATAGAGTTAGCTGTGAGGCCGTTAGAGGGAGCAGTGCCCCACCCTGATCGCCGTTAATCTATATTCTGATTTCTGCCATCGCCAGCGGATTTAAGGGGGTCTTTAATCAAACCAGCCACCTTTGTGCGAGTCGAAAACTTGCGGAAACTTCTTCTTATCCTCGATAGAGAAAGTTTTTAATCCGTAGAAATTCGCCAGGATGATAGGGGTGTAAAAGTCGTATGCGAAAAACGGTTCGACGGTTTTGAAGGTGAAATAAATTGCTGAAGGTGCATTTCATATTTGACCTGATTTGTCCATTTGAAAGATAAATATGGGTGCTGGGCCAGACCGAAAAACAGCGAAGAAAGTTTTTTCGAGAATTGTTTTTTGGGCTAGTAAACAAAATTTATGTATGGTAATATATTCTATTCTAAAAAATTTATTTATATAAATGTTTTTTCCCTACCTTTTACCGTTAAAAACGCTTGGATAATTTCATTAAAATCGATGTTTTTGGCCACTTCGATCTCAATGGATAAAACCGCCAAAATTGTTATCCGTTTTTGGCTCCTTGTGTAGTGCAAATATCAAAGCAAAGCAAATATCAAAACTAAAGAAAAATCAGTAAAATTTTGTGGTTAGAAAATGATAAAACAAATCATGAAAGACATATTTCTAGGTTTGTCCTTTATTGACCTATATTTATAGTATACTTACTTTGAGCATTAAAAATGTGTGTGTCGATTTTTATGAAAAATATGCCACCAACATACATCTTTATTAATGTTCTTAACCTTTTTTATTTCGCAACAGTATATAAACGCATCAAAGTTCCGCTGATAGCGCTCTTAAATTTTTCAGGCAGCAAATTAAAAATGAACCAGCTTCTATTTTTTCCTCCGGATTCAAATCATTTTATGGATCTGAGTCCATTTTTGTAAACAAAGCTTTTGAAACAAATTTAAAAGAACTTTTTTAAAAGTGTGAAAACTGCCAAGAAAAAACAAAAACTAAAAGCTGTCAACAAGAAATTATAGGCAACTTGGCCAAAAATAGGACTCGAAAATTGAACAAAAAGATCCTTTTGTGATAGTGGAAATATTTAAAAAAAAAACATGTCCTATAATGTAGAACTTTCAGTAAATATTCAATTTTCAATCTAAGTGGCTTCAAGAGCTTTAAAATGAGTAAAGAAGACTTTTAAATGATTTAACAAGCACTTTTAAAGATATTTTAAGCAGTTTAAGAAAAAAAATTCTATAACCCAATCTAAAGCATTTATAATATTTGATTTTTTTTAATAAGTAATTAAACAAGAGGCCCCTTTAATTTATAAGAGCGTAATAAGATTATGCAGGAAAAATATTCCATGGAAAGTAATCATCAATTTTGTTTGCTTTATATTTCTAAAGGGGACATATTTTTTGTATCTTGTAGAAATTTACTGACGTTACGATATGTTTCTGAATATAATAAAATTGCCTATTTTTCCTTCTTTTGTTCAGTTAGTTAGTATAAAGACATTTCAAAGACAAACTGTGGGAAAATTGCCTCCTCTAACACCACAATATGTCCAATACAGGGTAAACTTGCCCTTAACCTCCTAGGTATAAAAACCTCCCTGACTAATTTTTTACTTCCCAATGCTCTTTATTGTATTCTCCGAAATGGCAAAATGACATTTCCCAATAATTTGCCTTTCTTAAAGAAGGTCATGGTCAGCTTTGAAGATTAAAATAAACACAATTTAACAAAAACTGCTAGTTTTAAACAGAGTACACTCGGTTTTAATCTATTTCTAACGAAATATGCTTATGAGAAGGATTTTAACAATTTTCTCATAAACCACTGTAAAAATATGTTTGGTGTTTTTCGAATAACTACTAAGGAAAGGCAGTGCTGCCAGTTTTTGGCAGGTATATCTAAAAACGAGTAAACAGATGATTCAAAATATAATATGGTACCCGGTACACAGTAGATAATTTCATAGCCCTACACGTATCCTAACACCTTGTTCTCACCTACGACTTTCTCGTGAGTGCTTACTCACGCGTCACATGATGTCAATATGAAATGTTATGTGACGCTTGTGCGGGCATGCAGGAAAAAGTCGTAGGTGGGAACCGGGTAAAAGGCACGTGCATCGAACGAGCCAGATTGGCAAATAGCCCATTATAAATTTTCATTGAAAAATACATACAGCGTGTTAATTTAAAAATTTCCCACTGAAGATTTACGTATTTATATAGAGTCTGCTTTTAAAAAAATCCGCGGAAACGTCGATTTTGTTCGATGAGGAAATCTTGAAATTTTTGTACCACGCGCTCCCTTCACGGGGTAAACTTTACCCATAAATTTTAAATAGGGAAAGTGAGTCAAGTGATACCTTGTGTTGTAGGTCTTGTAAATATCTTTACTTACGACCAACCTATAATACTAGTTTCACGAGCGTCTTAACACGACTGTAATAGACCATTTACGCTCATAGGATAATAATGAAGCTGCGCCAAGCAATGAAACTTTCTTTTAAAAGGACTCTGATTGACTGAAAATAAATAATATTAAATATATTCATTTTCACAAATAAAAAAAAATAAAAAATTAAAATTTACAAAAACGGATTTACTAAAAGGGTTTAGTATGTTTTAGAACGGTCCTCAGTTTAATTAAAATTTTTGGTTTTACACGTACAAGTTTCCTTACTCAACTTAAGCATATTAAACCAACCCTCCTTGAGTTATGGACATTTTAAGAAGAATTTTAATAAATTTATTTAACGAATAATCATCTTAACACAATCTTTTGTTGGACTTAAGAAAAAGGTTTCAATTTAGAAGAAAAGAAAATTAAAAAATTTAAACCCAGGCGGGGTTTAAATAGTAAACACTCTGTAGAACAAACTAAAATTGGGGCTATATGTCACTCTAATTAAAACTTACCCTTGTTAATTAATTTTTCCAATTAATACTTGATGCCACAGAACGATTTAAATCGGAAATAATAAAATAAGCAATAGGTTAATTTTGTATTGATTTAAAATGTGTTTTTAGTTATGAAAAGTAGTAAAAAGCCTAAATTGTTTACCCTTCTGTCACTGTCGAAATGTCAGTTTTAAAATATTAGCTGCGTTCAAATCACAAATAGCGAGTTCGAATCTCTTACCTCTGCTTATACCTTGGCTTGCACCAACATCTACTGATGAAAGCTACAACTTTGAAATGAATGTGCTTTGATTAAAGAAAGTTTTCTTGACTGAGCTTTTAAATAACCGTAATCATGAAATTTCAGTTTGTAAATAAATTAATATATTTGTTTTGAGTTTTTTTTGTTTGGTATATTTTTCGTGCATAATTAGTAACCTTCACTTATGAAATCGGGTTCAAAAAATGACGTTTTTTTAGTTTTTTTGTATAGATAAGTGTTTTTTGAAAATCGATATTAGAATTTAGTACCCCCCACAGGTGTCAATATTTAGACCTGTGGGGGGTACTATTTTAGATCTTAGTAAGTCTCACTGAAAATATTCAAAAATTCTGAAAATTAAAAAAAAATAAAATATCAAAAATTTAAACATTTTCAAAATTTAAAGAAAATTTCAGATATTTTCAAAATCCAAATATTTTCAAATTTCAAAATTTTATGAAATTTTCAACAACTTAAATATCACAATTTTGTCTTAATTCTCTTAGAAACAAGTATGTACTATGTATAGGGGTGTTTAGATGTGATATTTTTAAATTTTCATTGGTCGTAGGTAAAGTAAAGTACACAAACTCGCATATTATAGTCATTACATGCTCAGATGAACTAAGACACTCGCCTTCGGCTCGTGTCTCAAACTTCATCTTTACGTGTAACCATCCCAATATGCTTGTTATATAAACTACTATTACAACCGTGTTAAAATTTAAAAAATCTATCCATCCGCTTTAGAGATATCCATTTTCAACATGAACATAAAATTGTACAGGTAAATTTCATTCCTAGTAGGAATGTACCATAGAAGAAAAAAATGCAATGATTAAATATATATTTAATAAAAACAAAGTCGACGTGTCTTGGGATTTCTAAGAAGATAAAAAAATTATTTTGTAACAAAAACTATTTTTGCATTGGACCATGCAAATAGATGGATTTTTACGCGATTGTGAAGACATTCGAGACAGCTTCAAAACAACGTATCAGTCGACCCTTTTTCCCTATTCAAAATATAGGGATAAAGTTTAAGCCTTGAAGTAGGGGCCTAGCGTAACTAACATATGGCGCACTTTATAAAGGGCGCGGCGCACAGAGGTCATTTTAATTTTATTAGAAATTAATAAATACAAAAAAAAAATAACCTAAAAATCAACCAAAGACATCGCTTCTGCAATAAAATGTTTTGTATCTGATCATTGGTGGGTGTGACGCAAAGTCAAAGTGCATTATTTTGTCAGTTGTTTACTTTGATGGTGTTCTGAGGTTTATTTCTGGCATTTTCAAACTCCTAAGAATTTAGTTATGTAGCAATTTTTAAAACAAAAATTGTAAATCAAAGTATTCTAAGGTAAGTTCTTTTAAATAATAAGTTCATAATACATTTAGGTCTTGTGCATATAAGGAAAAAACTTTGTTGAATTTAACACTCACAAAAGTATATTTTTTGTTTGTAAAACTGGAGTTTGGAAGCTGCCAAATTAAAATATGTTGTTAATATACCTAGTCCTTTTTTCTTAAGAATCGTTCCAAATTTGCCTGACAAGAAGTGCCAAGCTATTACTTAACGTGCTCTATATATGTATGTACATATAGATATGTGTGTATGAGATGTCAATAAATCTTAAACTATTATAGTTAAAAGTTGTTATGTGGGAGTAGGTACTAAGGAATTACAATTATAAATTTTCAAAATTCAAATTTTTAAGAGGTTATTTTTTTTGGTAAGTATATCAATTTTGAACAACTTCCACATATCCAATCAGCTGGAAACAAATTTACCTTGCTTATCTATATTTTTCTATTAACGCAATAAAGTATTGAAAAATTATAAATTTCCGGTTTTTGGGGGTGGGAGGGGTAGCGTTTTCTTGATTATAAAAGGGAAGTGAAAAATATATTTAAAACTTGAATTCTGTAAAAGCACGGATCACCTTAGGTAAAAACTCGTTTGTAAAACTTATATGTTAATACAAAAAACGTATAGTAAATAAGATAATCTCAGCATATTTTGTTAACATAAACTAAAAAAAAAATAAGTAGTAATAATTTCAAAAAATTTAACACTGCTTAAAAAGCTTATTTTATGAAACGCACTGTACAAACACAAAAAAAAATATTTTGCTTTTCTAACTTTGCGTGTTCTAGCTAAAAATATATAAAAAGCTAGTTCAAGTAAGGCAAAACATTTTTTCATCAAATTGCGTATTAATTACCACCTAAATTAGCCAAAATGAGCCCTGTGCGGCGTTTCAAAAAACTAACTTTGCGCCAATTTTTAATTTTTCGTTTGCCTTCTGGTTATCAAAGTTGACACAAACTAAAAAAAAAATACGCTCTAATGGGTTGAATTTTAAAACTTACACTGTCATATTTAATTTAGCGTTGGATTGTAAATCTCACAAAAGCCATTTAGGATTGTTTGAAAACTTTTGTACCTTGCGATATATTTAACAATTTAATTAATTTTAATTCCATCCACCCTTTCCGGAGTGAGTAGGTAAATAAGGGCGCCATTTTTGGCTGTTAAAATAAATTTTCCGCACAGGCTAATACGAAATTAACTGCAACTTTTTAATTGCATCCCTGATAAATCGTAAAAGTTTAAATTGGAGGTCTGTTTGTAATACTTACTTGTTAATAAGTGAGTCAATATGATTAGGAATAACAAGTTAAATTTAGTCTTTTGAGGAATTTATGAAAATCAAATACATTATAAGAACTATATGGACTATTGAGGAGACTTAAGTCCCGACCCAACCCGACCCATGTCGGGGGATTTGACGGGGAGGGCCAATGTTGCATTCCAAGACTTGCCCCCATTCAGCGCAGTCCACATCAACATATTTTTTTTAAATTGTAATCCCCCTTGGGATACATTATTCAAATGAGTTTTGCATCTGCTTTACAACAGTGCAAATGTTTTTAAATTTTTGAAATAGGTATTAGTTGAAATGCAAAAAATTTAAAATTTGGGTTCAAATAATTTTAAAACCAGAAGAGATACTTACAAAATACTAGTAATGCATTCATAAACCCACCCCTCGGTGCACGCCACGCTCACCCTTTTTTTTATTGTTATTGGAACCAGTTAATAGAGATAAAAAATTGTGAATGTATTTTCTGCATTTTTCTAAGTATTTCTTATGGTTATTAAATTATTTGTGCCCAAAATTTTAAACTTATTGCATTTCAACTGCTAATATGTCAAAAACTACTTAAACGGCTTAAATAAAAAAAAAACAATATTTTCAAGAAAATAAAAAAACCTTTTGAAAAAGGTATCACAAAGAGAAGGTTACAATTTTTTAAAAATTGGTGGGTCATCCCCCTTGAAATTCCTGATGTGTTTTTGATTGAGAATATGTACCTACGTATCTCTTTTGGTTCTCAAAATATGGTGGTACCTTTTCAAATTTTGGTCGGTTTAATAATTATAGTCAGTTTTTATGAGTTTGAAATAGTGTTTTAGACAAAATAGACTTTTATTTTAGAGCAGACAGGGATACAATAACAGATTGGAATTAGATATATGTTTTGAAAGTTTTACTGCAAAACCTAACAATTACTGTAATATTAATTTTACCAAAATAAGAAATTTTTTAGCGGAGGTACACTTGATTTAAAACAAAACTCATAAAGCTTATGCCACAAAATTTTGCTTTCCATTAGCGTATACTATTATAAGACACCAACAGCTTAGTATGCCTGACAGCTTAAAATTTAGTGTGACATCCTTAAAAATGCCACAACAATGCCTCCGATATTTAATAGGCCTTCCATCTACTCACGTTTTAGTGAGCTTTGAACGTATGTGGCGGCCATTTTGACAATTAATTAATATAATATCTGTCAACAGTGTCAAAAATGGCGGTGGCATACGTATAAAAGGGTACTAAAACGGAAGGTGTTGGCTGGCCTCCATGTCAGAGGTATCGGCCACAGATATCAATATTTACAAAAGTTCAAATTATCACTCTAGTTATAGAAGACGGCTGATCTATAAGAAGAGCGGCCACCCATTTTGGAGTTGATAAAATGACGATAATGCGATGGAAAAAGCGCTGGATTGAAAATAATTCTACGGATAGGAAAGATGGATCAGGACGACCAAAAGTAAGTTCTGAATTGCAAGATGAGAGACTTATTGACCATTTCAGACAAAATCCTTTTTCAACGTCTGTTAAAGCAGCTAATGTGTCATTATATCCGGGTTCCTTAGCAACAGTAAATAGAAGAGTAACGAAATCAGAAGTCTCTTTTCGAGTTGTAAAGAAGTCTTTTCTAACAGAAGAACAAAAACAAGGCAGAGTGATTTTTGCACTGAACAACGTTTTTCGTCATAATGGTTTCAGAATAATAATATAGAAACACTTCCTTGGCCAGCCAACAGCCCTAACCTTAACTCAACAATGGAAAATATATGGGGTCGAATCGTTAAAATAATATACCAAAGGAATTGGAGACCACGAAATGCTGAAGAGTTAAGCGATGCTATTTATCGCGCATTGGATCAGCTCTCAGAAGACCATCAGTATTTTCAAAATTTAACCTTTTCAATGCCCAGACGTTTGCAGCTTGTAATAGATAAAAATAGTGATCCTATTAGATACTAAATTATTTATTTTAGTTCTTTTTTATGTTAAAATAATAAGTATTAAGTTTACCATCGTTTTTGTCCTAATCCAAGTATCATATTCGTCGAATTGTTTTCAATCCAGCGCTCTTTCCATCGTATTATTGTTATTTTATCAACTCCAAAATGGGTTACCGCCCTCTTTATAGAACAGCCTTCGTCCGTTACTCGAGGGATAATTTGATATTGTTCAATAAAGACTTTACTAAAACATTATTTCTGTTGATTTTTCAGTATTATGCAAAATCTAATATAAAAATAAGGTTGCCTTTAATTTAAATTAAAAAAAAAATCAGTTTTAGAGACCTTTTTTAAACAATATGACAAATTGTCGTACTTTTGAAGTTTTTAGGCATTTTAGCTGGTAGTTCGTATATATTGTAGACTTTTAGAAAGGTCAATTTTGTGACTGCATGTATGCGTTTTTTTTTAAATCAAGTGTACTTTATCTTGAAATCTTCTTAAATCTTAAAATTGTTTGATAATGGCTATTTCTTTGGCTATCTTTAAAAGTAAAAGAACGAGAAAAGATTGAATAATTGGAAGGTAGGAAGACCATGTTAAAATATATTGAAACCTTTTATATTTTAAAATTCCATTTATTTATTTAAAATGGTTTTAGCTTTTTTCGACATAAAATACAAAAAATAAAGTGGAACAAATGTATTTAGCGTTTTAAAAATTTATCCATGACCTAGATTTATTTTTGTAAGAAAACTGGCATCTCTGCATTTATGAAAATTGGATATCGAGAAAATGTTACAGCAATTGACATTAACACTATTTTAATGTTCACGCTTCCTTTCATTAGTTTTAGTAAATAGCATAGATCCCCCAAAAAATACTACAGTGAGATTTACTAAGATCTACAATAGTACCCCCAACATGTCCAAATATTTACGCCCGTGGAGGGTACTAAATTTTAAAACCAATTTTGAAAAAACACTTACCCATACAGAAAAGACACACAGTTATTTACTATTTTGTATTGTTATTGCAAAATACCATTGAAAAACTGAGTTTTTCTCAAAATACAATATATTTTAGGAGTAAATGCACTAAAACTATTTTTTTTTTGACAGTTTTCAAAATGGAAAATGGTGAATACGCTGAAAATTTGACACATAATAGCTTTATTATTGTGTTTGAGGTTATAAAGGGGGTGGTTTAAATTTATAGCCCTCAGAGAGGATTGTTTTGTGGCATTTGTTAATAGGTTCTTTTATAATTTCCTTAAGTAACCGTTTTTACAAGGATTAATTTACCTTATTTAATATCCCAAGTTGATCGTTACCCCCTATTTTGTCCAGAAAAATGCCATAGTTGGAACCCGATCTCAGCACATAAATATATGTATGAGGGCACTACGAGGCAAAACAAACATGAGTGAAGGTCACTAATTAGGCACGAAAAATATACCAAACAGAAAACCCAACACAACTATATTAATTTATTTACAAACTGAAACTAAAACATTAAGGTTATCTAAAAGCTCAGTCAAAAAAACTTTCCTTACTCAAAGCCCACTCGTTTCAAAGCTGTAGCTTTTATCAGTAAAGGTTGGTGCAAGCCACGGTGCAAGCAGAGGTAAAAGATCCTAACTCGCTATTTGTGATTGAACACAGCGCTAATATTTTTAAACTGACATTTTGACAGTGACAGACATGTAAAAAAAACATGCGTTTTTTAATACATTTCATAAATAAAAACATATTTTAAATAAATACAAAATTAATCTACTTCCTATTTTATTATTACGCATCTAAATCATTGTGTGACATCAAGTATTAATTGGAAAAATTAATTAACCAGGAAAAGTTTTAATTAGAGTGACATATAGCCCCAATGTTAATTTATTCTACTTAAACCCCGCGTGGGTTTAAATTTTTTAATTTTTTTCCAACAAAAGATTGTGTTAAGATGATTATTCAATAAACAAATTTATTAAAATTCTTCTTGTAAATCAAACTATGTTCAAAACTCAAGGAGGGTTGGTTTAAAATGCTTTAAACCAAAAATTTCACTTAAACCGGACCGTTCTAAAATAAACTAAACCTTTTTAGTAAATCCCACCGTTAATACTTAAACGAATCTTATGAAACGTTTCTAGCATTCTGACATTTAGTGATTCTGGTCTTGAGGTTTAAATGTTAAAAAAGAAGGCATGACACATTATTATAAGGGCTATAAGGTAAAGGTCAGGACAAAACTCAAAATAAAAATCCAACCGCAAAATAGTGTTCAGTTTTACATTTGAAATAACATCTTCCATAGTCAACTGAAGAATATAATATGCGGCAACTGTCATATAAAAATAAAAATATTTCTTTAGATTTTCTAAAAATATTTCTGTTTGAAACACCCTTTACAAACCAAATATAACTCAATCCAGCTACGAATTTAATAAAACATCTTCAGAGTTTGTCAAGAAGCATTGATTTTTTATTATTACAAATATTCGGGCAATCATTTTTCATTATTAGAGCATAAAAGGTAAAAAATTTTTATATTATATTTATTTCTTCCGCATGATTCTCATTTTTGACAGTGAAATATCAGATATCAGATTCCCCAATGTTTTTCGATTGTTTCTTGAAATATTAACGTAATTAAGAATTAAGTGCCCCAGAAAAAGAAGACCAAAGTTGCTACAAACAAAGACAGGCGAGGCGAAGAACAAAAGTTGCGTTAAGTTTCCTTAAGGGAAGCGCGACCAAGTTTTTGAAGTAAATAAATTGTCTTTTAAAAGTTGTGCACATTCAGCGTGTTTTTTCGCAAGGATCGAGTAATATCCTTTAAAATTTATACCGGGGTCCAAAGATGCAGGAGTAAATCCACAGGCTCTATCTTGGCAACATCTCTTTAGTAAGCAAATTATACATAATGACATGGACTAGAAACTTGGCATTTATTTTTTTTACATCATTGTCGTTCTGGAGCCATACGAAAGCCAAAATATACCCACCAATTTACATAGGCGGTCAAGCGCCAACTCTAGATGATCTTTTAATCTAATGTAAGGAAAACCCTTGATATAAGGTAGAAATAGTACATTATAAACCTACGGACTTTTAATCCCCGAGAAACGTTTGTAGCCCGACCGTATGCAGGGCTACAATTCACTAAGGCATTAAAAGACGCTTTAGTCCCGAGGTTTATATACTATTTTATGCACTTTAAGAAAATATTATTGTTAAAGTTACGTTATTTCTATGCCAAATGGTTTGTCGACTACAAGAAAAAGTGCTAAGAATGAAATCTTGGCCAAGAGCAAGTACTGTTCGGCTTGACTTGCGATAAATTTAATTATAATTTTCCAAGAATATTTTTTTTATCCCTGAGGGATTACATTTACTTCTAATCTCTAGGATGAATAATTAAAGTTATTTTTAATCCCTTAGAAACTAAAGTGACACTTTAGTCACTAAAAAGGATACTTTAACATCCACATTTTCAACTCTGAAGTAGTACTTTGACGACTTAGGGCGCTTTTTATGCCAGTGGGCCTTAAAGTTCTAAAAGGTGCAATCGTTTGATATTTTAAAGTATTTTTTCCTACGAGTGTGCGGAAAAACGCTTTTCTCGCCTAATGTTAAAAACTGCAGAATTTCCTGAGAAATGAAAAATTAGCAAGGTTGTTCCAATCTTTAAGTGTGGAACCAGGCAGGACATAAAGAATTATCGTCCTACTACGATTGTTTGTGCAATTTCAAAAATCTTTGAAAAACATTCAATAGATTGTCGTTAAACAAGAGAAGAACCAAAAACTTTTTCTGTATCATGATTTCTGTTAATCAGCATGGATTTTTGCCAAAAAAGTCTACATTCACAAACTTTACAATATTCACGCAGTATATTCATGACGCCCTAAATCATAAGTCTCAAGTAGATGTAGTTTTTACCGACCTGGAAAAAGCTTTTGATAAAGCTAGACATTGTGTTATATTGGATAGTTTGTTTCAAATGGATGTGCCCGGGATATTAATTAAAATAATTCAATCTTATTTAGGCGATAAAACAGGTAGATTTCAGTATGTGGAAATTAAAGGGTGTAAGTCTGTAGTACAGATGTTTAATGATATTAGCTAAATATCATATGGTAGATATTACTTCTTTTTATATATAATGCTCTTAGAATATAAGAGTAGTATCTGTAATTGGCTTTCACTGTAGATTCTAGTATAAGGTAAATGGTGGCGTTCAGAATGAAATTTGTAGTCGGTACGGCTGCCGAATGACTCGGAAAACTTTGCAAGCTTTTTGGAAATTGACATTTTAAAAAATTTTTTGTTTTTTTTCTATGTGTGTTTTTTGGTGGGGAAATCCTCAGATCGAAGGAGTCTGAAATGAATGAGGACGCGGAATATCTGTTCCTCTATGAACAAATGCGCATATGCTAGCACGCCATTGTTAATGTGCCAATTCGGTAGTTTATTTCATGCCGACTTTCTACTTAGCTACCGAATTAATGCTGAATGAAGCCTTATTTAAACACGACCCTCTTTTAAACTATTTTTCCATTCATTATAGGATCAATGCCCAGTTTAAACCAAGTTTTTTTGTAAAGTTAAAGATAAACACAAAACATCCATGCACCTAGCCGGGATTCGAACTCGAGACCTTCAGTGCGGCAGGACGATACGCTACCTACTGCGCTACGGAGACCGGAGAAACTGATTTAATTTTTTGGTTTTAGTCAACAATATGATCCCGATTAGTTGGGAATATATTAAAGTCTCAGTTAGGTGGGTTTTTGTACGGTGCATGCTCCCTCCCTATCCACAAACTCACTTCTAGCTTTTTATTTGGCACTTCTGACGTCACAAGCGCGAAATTTCGCAGCTGTTACGTGCCCTCCAGCGCATTTCACAATTCTCACATCCTCTGATGTCAGAATCGCGCTTTTGACCTTATAAATATAAAGTTCCTTTGTTATTGAGTTTTTTGTTACACCTTTTTCATGTTTCAAAAAACTAACTAGCTGCAGTTGAATGAGATGTTACCTAAAAAAAAGGGTCAGAAATTAATTAATTTTGTGGTTAACGTTCATCTGGCTACAAAAACCGCCGCACTTCCAGGTTTATTCCGTTTCTAATTCATGGTATTGGTGGTTTCAAGCCACGTAATATATTTTCTGAATAAAATATCTATAAAATCTAAAATCAATATCTTGAACGATGGTAAATATTAAATGGTATAGGTAACGGACTCTAAATTAGCCTTAAGTCAGGTAACAGTTAGGTCTATTATTAATAAAAGGTTATAAAACAAAAAAATTTAATAAGGCCGAACTTAAAAATCATAAAAAAAAATAAAATCGTTTTAATTAAGTTCTAATTTTAAATAATTTTAACCATGCATAGAATAATAAATATAGGTGTAATAAAATTATAAAATGAACATGTAAAAAATAAACACAACAAATAAGATTGTACACATTAAGAAGTAGATTTTTATTCAAAAACTTAATAAAAAATATTTGATCCTATTTTTCCTTAATTCTCACAGGTTGGAGCAAGACTTAATGTTTGTCCATTAAACGATTTTTCTTTCAATTGTTTGGAAGGAAACAGATGAAAAAATTAATAAACATTATTTTTTTGAGTTAAAACTTAACATGTTGCATTTTAAAAAAGAGAAGATCAAAAGATCTTGGGAGGAAAGAACGAAAATTCAAAATTGGATGAGTGTCCCACAAGGAACACCCAAAAGACCAAAGTGAACGGAGAAACAATTAAACGATATTTCGCCCGGGGTAACCATCGTGGGCTCGTCAGTGGATTCACTGGTCACCCTCAATCCAGACATCATTTAACACCATCACACACTCTGACTTCTAACTCTGAATCACTCACAAATAGGCATCGTTCCGCATGGTACTTATTATAATTCACCTGATACGGGTTTGTTCTGGCGTGTTATTCTTTCCAATAGGAATATGCACCTAAGACAATTAAAACACGAAGTTAAACTTCCAAATCAGTTACATCAACCGAAAAGAATCTAAAAAAGAGAAGATCAAAAGATCTTGGGAGGAAAGAACGAAAATTCAAAATTGGATGAGTGTCCCACAAGGAACACACAAAAGACCAAAGTGAAAGGAGAAACAATTAAACGATGTTTCGCTCAGGGTGACCAGCGTGGGCTCGTCAGTGGATTCACTAGTCACCCTCAATCCAGACATCATTTAACAACATCGCACACTCTGATTTCCAACTCTGAATCACTCACAAATAGGCATCGTTCCGCATGGTACTTATTATAAGTCACCTGATACGGGTTCGTCATGGCGTGTTAATCTTTCCAATAGGAATATGCTCCTAAGACAATTAAAACAAGAAGTTAAAACTTCCAAATCAGTTACATCAACCGAAAAGAATCTGAAACAGGGAAGATTCCTATTGGAAAGATTAACACGCCGGGACGAACCCGTATCTAGTGACTTATAATAAGTACCATGAGGAACGATGCCTATTTGTGAGTGATTCAGATTTGGAAGTCAGAGTGTGCGATGGTGTTAAATGATGTCTGGATTGAAGGTGACTAGTGAATCCACTGACGAGCCCACGCTGGTCACCCCGGGCGAAACATCGTTTAATTGTTTCTCCTTTCACTTTGGTCTTTTGTGTGTTTCTTGTGGGACACTCATCCGAATTTTCGTTCTTTTCCCCCAAGATCTTTTGATCTTCTCTTTTTTAGATTCTTTTCTCTTGATGTAACTGATTTGGAAGTTTAACTTCATGTTGCATTTTGCTATTTTTCTGACTATTTTTCTAAAGCCATACCTGGTAGAAAAGCCCTATTGAAAAGTTTTAGGTTGCCACTTTATTGTTTAATCGAAAACACTCTCTAAAAATAATTAAAGGATCTGGGAGGCTCAACTTTATGTAGCGGGCGGCAGCTTAAATAAATCACTTTCAGCTCCTCCTTGCCTTTCCATATAAATTGAATTCAAATTAGTTTATAAGAAAAATTTTTGAAAGTATTTAACGCAATACTCGCGTCCAACTACATCCTTGCCCCCTTTACACTTTTATATTTTTTTGCTTTATCCCCCCACAATTCTTTCGTTGACATGTACAGTGTGTCCCATTTTCGATGGGTCCTTATGGAAAACTCCGTTAATATTAGAGATATTAAGATGCCCATTTCGAGACTTGAAAAAATGGTGTTATTAGATTTTGGATGGCCCTTGTAGTTTCTGAGCTACGGAGGGAAATCGAAAATTTGGCACTTTTAATAATTTGCCATATCTTCCTTAATATGTTCTGTAAAAGCTTCTTCAGTACAACTTTGTAACGGAAATAAATGACGGACGTTTTGTGTTTAACTGACCATCATCAAGGCCGAAAAGTTAAATACGGACCGAAAAATATTTTTGCGTAATTTTGTATAGTTTTTAGTGCTTTCTTAACTTTTTAAGCTTATATTTCAATTTTGCGACGTTTCGACCCCAAAAACCATCGTCAGTGCTATATTTTGAGATTTAGTGATAGGGACGGCCCTGGAAAATCGAATCTATTTTCTATTTTTAACTTATTGTTTTGGATACTTTAAACTTCATGTAATAATTCAACTACCCACCACGAAGATATTTGTTTATTTAGTATTATTAATAAAAAGTACCTATACAATAATTAAGATATGAAGAAACAAACGGAAAAAAATTTAACCCGTTTACAAAAAACTAACAACTTGATTTAATTCAAGTGTTCAAATTGTTGTCCGTTGACGTCAATGAACATCTCACATTTTCTTTGAATTTTCCTAAGAGCAAAAAGAATGCCAATAATAAATGTCCTTAGGAAAATTCAAAGAAAATGTGAGATGTGCATTGACGTCAACGGACAACAATTTGAACATTTGAATTAAATGCAGTTGTAATTTTTTGTAAGCGGGTTAAATTTTTTTCCGTTTGTTTCTTCATATCTTAATTATTGTATAGGTACTTTTTATTAATAAAACTAAACGAACAAATATCTCCGTGGTGGGTAGTAAAACAATAACTTTCAAATAAAAACCAGATTCATATTCCAGGGCGGTCCCTAATACTAAAACTCAAAATATAGTCAATTTAAGTTAAACCAGTTAAAAAAGCACTAAAAACTATACAAGATTACGTAAAAAAAATTAGGTCCGAATTTAAACTTTCAGTCCTGATAATGGTCAGTTAAAAATGAAACGTTGAATTAAAATGTTGAGTGCGCCATTTTGTTTCCGTTCAAAAGTTGCAATAAAAAAGTTTTTACAGAATCAAAATATTTTGCATATTAAGGAAGATATGACAACTTATTAAAATTACCAAATTTTCGATTTCTCCCCGTATCTCAAAAACTAAAAGGGCCATCCAAAATCTGATAACATCGTTTTTCAAGTCCCGAAAAAGTAGGGCAGTAATGTCCCAATGAGCATTTTTGTCTATATAAAAGTTACAGCAAATAATATAAAACCTTCATAAAATAACCAAAAGTTATATTATTTAGTGTTGGTGATAATTTTATAACTCTAATATATCTCTTAAATGAGTAAAAAAGACTTGAAAAACAACTGTTCAACACCAGCTTATAAAAATTTATGGTACATAGTAATGGATAGAAAAACATCATATAGATTTTATAAAACTTCCTTATGAGCCCTCAAGTATAGAGATTATTATAAAAAGGTTTTACAACTGTTCTAACAACACTACATAACAAATTAAAGTTTTTATGGATTTAGAAATATAGATTTTCCATCTTTCTTCCCTTTGCTGGTTATGTATTATTCTTTTTCTTTTTACAATAAAAAAATTTATAAAATGGTGTTTAGCAATCTTCTAAAATAAATAAAAATGAAAGTGAGACAAGCTGAAGCAGGAATATGAATATTTATATACTAGTCAAATAAAATCTGTTTTTCAAGTCATCCTACTCTAAAAATCAGCTGCGGTCCCGTGTGTACTGTATAGTTTTCGAATACACTCACGTAAATTTCATGGGCTCCAAAAATACTTGAGAAAACGTGAAAAAAAATATTCATTTAACTATCAGTTTTTTTTTCATACGCGTTTTTTCCTTTCTGGGACAAATATTGAATTTCGTATGTTGTTCTTAACCCTAACAAGCAATATTTCGATTGAAACCTCATAAATAACGTTTTTAATTAGGCCAAAAACCTATTTTTTGTAATCCAAAATGGCGAAAATTTCCGACAATTCTATAAAAAAAACAATACAACTATACCACTGTTTACCTCGTCAACAATATTTTATAACCCTTTTAAAAAATGATGCTACTTGGAACAAAGGGCAACAGATGGCGCAGTGTTGAACACTGATGGTCTGTTTCTGCGAGCTTAACATAGTTACCATTGTTCTCTTTTCCTAAATGCATTCCTCGAGAGATCCAGCATACTACACATACCACGAAAAATACCCGCCTCCACACACTTCAAGCCCGCATAACTATCAGAGGTAACTATCTCAAGAATATAGTTAGATTGCGGGGTCGAAGGGTCTACAGGCGAGTATTTTCCGGGGTGTTCATATTTGCCGCCGACCAGCAGTATCAGCGTATGCGCTCGACGTTTCACGGTGCGTTTTTGCGACCTTAGCACGGTTACTATATTGTTCTCTTTTTCTAAAACACGGTTCCCATTTATGCGTTTCTCATTCATGGGTCCCCCGAATCAAAACACGTATCATGTGGTCTAAGCGAGATTTGCCTATACAAGTTCATGTCGGACCACGTGATGAGTTTTTTGAGTCAAGGTGACTGCGCATCGGAAACGCTGGTGGGAATCGGGTGTAAAATGCATTCGATCCCGATATCTGTCATCGGGAACTATCTCAAGAAGATTTGGATCTCTTATCTCTCTCAGATTGATGTAATTAAAACAAGATAATAATGGTATGGTATCTCGTAAAAACGCGCCTTTTGATTTCGCAAAAACGCTCCTTTTGAGGCGTTTTCTCGCGTTGAAATTGTTTAAAATGTTTTTAAAAAGTTTGAAACATTTGTTTTCGCGCGTTGCCACGGTGACGTCACATAGAAACGGGTTAGGAATCCACTCTAGTTTCAAAACTGACGCGTGCGTAGAAGATACGTCAAAATTCTACATTCTTGTTTTAACCGATTTTTTTTTGTTTTTGCGTGAAAATGTATGAAAAATCGTATTCTAGATATCTTGTTAGCCATTCTTCATGGTATCCCTGTGGTCTTATATGATTTTCTGGGCTTAAAAAAACAGTAAATAAAAAAACTTCACTATCCATGTAGCTTCCATTGCTTGCCATCCATGCTACTAAAACGGGCCGTACACTCGAAGGTTTTGTTAGATAAACCAGTAGTTGATCCATTTTAATTTTAAACACCAAAAAAATAAACAGAAAAACGAAAAAAAGTGAGGTTACACTAAACTACTTCAGCGTTTTGAACTACTCATTTTTTCTCGGTTCTAAATAATGACGTCACATCAAAATAGTTTCAAATAATATTTTAAAATAATTTCAACGCGAGAAAACGCCTTTGATTTCGCAAAAACGCGCCTTTTGATGTCACAAAATTAACCTTAAAAAATCTTGTTTGTTTTGTTATTATAATTGCCAAAAAAAATTAAAATTGTTTTTTTTGTTCTAAAAACAGTTGTATTATAATCACTGTATAAAGAAATTAATAACAACATTATAGAAAAAACCTTATGGGCAAAAAAGGTTTATGAATGAGTTCATAAGAATATTACAGACACCAATTTATATAACTATTGTGTGTGAGTTCCCAAGTTTTTATAAGTTTCTCTCGAAATATTTTCAATCTTATCTTATATAAATTTGTTGTTGGTTAATTAAGTTTTATAAGTGGGTTAATAGCAACATTTTAAAAACCAATCTATTATATATCATTAATTGATAGTTACTTACGGTTTTATAGGTGGGTTGACAGAAAGATTTCAAACACCAATTTATATAACTTTTGTCACTGATGACTTATATTTTTATAAATATGTTGGTGGAAACATTGTTAACACCAATTTATATAACATTTGAACCGATGACTTTAATTGTCCGTGGAAATATTGTTAACGCCAGTTTTATGTTACTTTAGGGTACCATCAATTTAGAGCCTTTAATAAAACAAATATACAAACTCAATTCTTGTAGGAAACTTCTAAATACTCTAGGGTATCAATGGAACCCTCTTTATAATAATTATATAAATATCTGTCACCAGAAGTTTCTGAAAATGCTCATTGGGGTGCAAACGGCATCTTGATATCCTTAATATTAACGGAGTTTTCCATAAGGACCCATCGAAAATGGGACACCCTGTACATGCACGCTACTAGATGAGATAATTAAAGGCGGTAGAATATTTGCCCTCTGAAACTATATGTGTATATATATATATATATATATATATATATATATATATACCACGATGAATCTTTGTTATTATTAGTGAGGGACTGTTTACACTAAATCTGGCCTGCATGCTAGAGTCCGGTGAAATTCTATAGTGTTTACCCTTGCAGTTGTTAAACTAATATAAGTTTGCCCGGATTACGTGTTTTATTAAACATATCGCTCTCTGGCACACTATGAGGGCTGGAAAGAACTACAAACCAAAATGTCCGCCTTCTGTTGCGTCACAGCGTTCTCAATGCTTAGCCCCCTGAAGAAGCTTTCAAATTGTTTGTGTAAGGCATTATTCCAGTGGTGGACATAGGGGGAAGGGATCGCCTCCCTCATTGCCGTTAAATCAAGCCACGTGTTTTGCTACTTTTCTAATTTACGTCACTAGACCGGAAAATTGGTCTTTACAGGTCGACGCAGGAAATTTACAGGGCGAGCCGCAGGCGAGTTCTGTAAACCTGCGGAGTAACTACCACTTTCGTCAACACCTAGCCGCGTTACGTAATTTATGAACAGTTCACTGATAAGAAAATGTTAACTTTCTGCTTCTTGTTGACCAGATAGCCAAAACCGCTGTCAAATATTAAATCTTTTTCAGCAAAAATGTTTTGAATTTGATATGAGCATAGCAACAAATGCAAACTACACACTGTTTTAGAGTATTTTTCAGTTGCTAGATTAATATGCCAAATTCGCACTTATAATAAATTCTGCTACAAATTTAATATAAAAAACATCTCTTACCGTTACAGGCAGGAGGAACTTTGTTCTGTTTGCAATATGCATGAACCGGAGACGTTCAATCACATCTTTTTTATATGCCCTTTATATAAACATTTGCGTCCTTTAAATTGGAACAACAACAATTTTGCCATAGCCTTGGATAATCTAACCCAAGATTCCGCGAAGGAGGTCTATAACACTGTTGTAAATGTTTTAAAATTAAGTTTCTTTTTGAGAAACTAGTAGAGTGCCATTTATTATTTATTTATAGTATTACAATTAGTTACTTACTACTAATTACTAAAATTTCATTATTACTTTTTTTCTCTTTTATTTTCTTAATTATTGCACTTTGAACTTAATTATGCTTTAGTCTTAGTCAATTATTTATTATTATTTAATATTAGTTATTTCTATATTTTGGCATTAGTTATATTGAAATTGAATTGAATTGATTGTCGCTAAGGCTAGCAGTTTTTAAGATCAAAACTAGAGAAAAACAGGTAAACTTTTGTGGTTAGAAATAATTTTTAACTGTGCAAAATTGTAAAAAGCATTAGAAAAATTATAATTTAGCACTTATTAGCTTCACACAGCTAATTCAGTGATGACTGACAACCAGTTATGACCAACTTATCGAGCAAAATATTGATAGAACAACTCATGAAAGGCAAATTTCTAGGTTTGCCTTTATCTACCTATATTTGTAATATACTTACTTTGACAATTAAAAATGATCATTATGGTTGTCTTCCAAAGGGATAAATACGGGACGTGCAAAGTCCCTTTGAGTTCTTTAGTGTTAGAACTTTATTCTTGTATTGATTTTTCGAAAAAATATATCTTCATTAATTTTCTTAACGTTTTTTAATTCACACCAGTTTATAAACGCGTCAAAGTTCTGCTGGTAGCGATCTAGATTTTTCAGGCTACAAATCGAAAGTGATTCTAGAAACAGCTTCTATTATTTCCTCTGGATTTAATTGATTTTATAGATCTACGTACATTTTTGTAAACAAAACTTTTGAAATAAATTTAAAAGAACTTTTTTAGGGCTAAATTTATAGTCGTCTTTCAAGGCTCCCTTTTTTCCTTCAAGGAGGCCTTCGGGCCAACTTGGTATTTATAGTGGTGAAAGACACCCCTGAAGGAATCCTTAAATCAAGATAGCTAAAGAGCTACGGTGGGCCTTCCTTGGCAAATAATGTGATGTTAAAAAAAGAAAGGTATTCTTGGGTTTATTTTCATAATTGGTTTTTTGTCAATTTGTGGGTGGCTTTTTATGATATCCTGAAAATAATGGATGATTTTTTGGAATTTATTGATCGGGTGGCAGAAGAAGTCTCTGATAATTATGGTTGTCTTCCAAAGGGATACATACGGGACGTGCAAAGTCCCTTTGAGTTCTTTAGTGTTAGAACTTTATTCTTGTATTGATGCTTCTTTAAAATCAGCAAAGGTTTTTATATTTCCGTATATTGTTATAATATCAACCTATTTCTACCGAGACCCGACACCGAAAGACCGTAAAAATGTTCCTGGGTACCAAAAGCTACCTACGTACACATACAAAAAGAAAAAGAAAAGGAGTGTTTGGCCAGATATATATTTTCAAAAAACACCACACTGCACATTATACTAAAACATGATCGAAGATCAATTTAATCACCCAAACAACCAAAGTCTCTTCCAGTGTCCCCAATGTTGGCCTTAACTGATATGGCACTGGAAGGTAGCTAGGTAATATAAGTAACACGAACGACACAAAACTAACCTGCTAACAGAAAATACAAACTACACATTTATTCAAAATTCGGTTAAAAACAACATTATTAAAATCTGGAACAACTTACTTACGTCTTTTTTGCTCGACCAGATTTGCTCGTCGAACATAACCATCCAACGAAAACGCAGCCCCTTTATAGGGTTCTCCTTTTGAATTTTATCTTCATTAATTTTTTTTTGTCAAAATTTTTTTTTAAAAAATAACCACAAAAATATAACAATGAAGCTATCAGCAGTTTATTTGCACCAACCCACCATCATTTTTGCGACATTGCCGATGCAACCCTACCTTGAAAAATTCCTTCCCGAAGAAAGGGACTATAAATAAGAAATGAAAGGACGCCTTGAAGAACACCGTCGTCAAGGAGGCCTTGACTATAAATTTGGCCCTGAGAAGTGTCAAAATTCCCAAAAAAAAACAAAAGCTAAAAAATGGTAACAACAAGTCATAGCCAACTTGGCCAAAAATGAGATCGGAAAAGGATCAAGGAACCGGAAAATTGAACAAAAGGACTCTTTCTTGAGAGTGGAAATATTTCGAAAGAACATGCGCTGTAATGTAGAACTTTCTGTAAGAAAAATCGTACGGAAAGTCGCTATTTTCCGCTCGTTTGAAAAAAAAACATTTTAAAAGAAAACGAGTGGGTAGTGGTTGCGTGTATTTTAAGTCTAACGGAAAAACGCTACGCACCTAGCCCTTATGCAGTGGGTACTATTCTTGGTTGTCGGAGATTCACACAGAAGGCGTTGTGGTCGGTACTCGACAGAAGTTCTCTCCGCTTTGCCAAATTTTTTGGCACATAAGCGCGAGCGAATTATCTGTCGTTGTGGTACACCTAGTTAATGAGTCCCCTATAAGGGCGAAACTAGGTTCCAACCTCTGTGTGAAAAGTCGAAAATTATGATGTACATTTTGCTCTAGTACAAAAAACTCCTGTTTTTTCGTAACATTTTTAAAGACATTTTGCTGCAATTTCAGATATTTTTGTCTGCGAGGCTATAACACCATTAATTGTTCCAATTTTATTTTAATTCTAAAAAACTTTTGTTTTAACGACATTTGAAACATGTAAAAAACGTAACTCTAGCATAATTCTCTCACGATTCGCGACCTTGCTGAATATAATTATGTATTTTTAATAGAGACTGATTTTTTCAAAAAAGCTTTAACCGCTGGTGATTATTACTCGGATTTGTGGTTTCGTCCTGAGGATTTCCCAATACATGTTGACGTTAACCTATACACTCAGCCTATTGAGCTCTCTTTCATCACCCTTTTCCCGCAAGGTCTATAATGAACTCTTTAGCATGTGCCAGTTTTGACAAGTTTCTCCATTAGGAAAAGGGGAAGGGGTGATCAGTTGGTTGTTAGATTAATGTACAGTTTTGGTGTTGGTATTTTCCATTTAATTAAAAAGAAACTATTAAAAAAATAATATATAAAGCTGCAGTAAAACTGCAATTCAGGTACTTTTCTTATTTAATTTCCGAAAATGCTTAAATGCTTACTTCTCTATAACTGTTTTAATAATAACTAAATAAAAGAGACTTTTTAAATAATAGAATCTCTTTCGAAACAGAAAACTCTCGTAAAAGATTTTTTAATAATAAAACTGATTCTTAGGTCAGAAACAACAAACTGTAAAGACACTAAGGGATTTAAAATAACTTTTTACGTAGAGACAAAGCGTTATTTAAAGCTCTTAAAAAAATATTTAAAATTCTACGAAAAGGGAAAAAAATACACTAAGAGAATTTTGTGAAAAACTTTGGTTCGACATTGAAAAAATAACGTAACTAAAAATTCATAGTTTTACGAAATTGATATCAAAATTTAAGAGAATATTGTGAAAAACTTTGGTTCGACATTGAAAAAATAACGTAACTAAAAATTCATAGTTTTACGAAATTGATATCAAAATTAGGAGGGCTTATTTTGTTCGTTTTTCAATGTATTTTGTTAGCCTTTTGTGGAAAAATTACAGGTGCCTTAAAAAAAGTATTTGATATTGTTTAATCCCAGGACATTGTTTAATTCCAGGACAGAAAGACGTTTAGACATTTAACGTACAAGAACAAATAAGTTAGTCATAGTTAACCAATATCCTAATAAGTGGTATAAATAGGATATTGGTTAGCTAGTTAGAGCAAGAAATCTGCCGCGAGGCAGATTCCCGAAACCAGGTTTCCTTACTCTAAGGTGCACTGTGATAATTAGTTTTTGTTAAATTTATTTATTTTTTTGGCACATTTTTTAATTTATTGGCAAGTTTTCGTTCCCAGTATAAAAACCCTGACACGTATACATATATATATATATATATATATATATACACTAGGTAAAACTAGTTTTATCGTACTTTTTAAATTAGTGTTTATAAAAGAAAATAGGCAAGAATAAATGTAAGTACTATTTACTTATTATGGTAATCTTTATTCCAAAAAATCTAGAAATACAAAAATTAGATTTTTGAAAAACTGATTGTAAAACAAAGGGGATTTTTCGCTGTTGAATTGTGATGCATTAGTTATATGAATTAAAATATATTTTTTTAAACCATCATCAAAAACATGATTTTACTAACTGTCTGTAGATAACTAAAGGATTTCTGTCCGTTTTTTACCAAAAGTTATAGAGGAATAGCGGAAAATATTAATATTGAAAAAATCTAATTATTCTTGCCTAAGAATTAAGCTATTTCCGCCAGTTTTCACCAAATATAAAGACACATCGCTATGGAAAAGAATCTTATTTCATTTACCAGCCACCTTGATTTATAGTATAAAGATGGTGTGTTGCGAGAAGTTCTCTTGGTTCCAGATTTTTAAAAGAATTTTTCTCTTTTTTAATTTTTAAAAGGTATTAAAAAAAATAGTGTTAACAACTCGTGGCTAAACTGTGCCTTTTTTACTCGCGTTTCGCTTGTAAAAAAAAGCAGTATTTTAGCCACTAGTTGTTAAAACTATTACTACCACTGAGGAATTTACACCCCGTACAGTTCAATTTACGAAAAAAAATTTAATTAGCAATTTTTAATGCCAAAAAATATGATAAACTTTATCCTTTGTGCATGCATGACATGTGATAAAATTAAAATATGCTAAAAAGTTCCACTCACGTTCAAAAAATACAAACCGTTTTTTGTTAAGCGTTCTGACCAGCCGTCCTACGTGTTTGCGTTTTAAAGCAGAAAAATTCACTTTAAGGGCATTTTTCGTTTTTCGCTTTTTCCAAGGGCTCTCTCTCCAGGCTAATTAGAGAAAAGAGTGTTCCTGACTTTTCGCTAAAAATAACCAAGGCTTATGTGTTAAACTCTACTTTTAAAAAAACTTCCCTCTATGACAAGGTGACGGGCTTCAGGAAGTGGTATTAAAAAAATATTGCCAGTCTTTTTGCTAAACATTTTTTTTTGTAAGCAAAATTAAGCATTCTTAGAGAAAAACAAATTGCACGTTAAAGGGGCACGTGCATCACCCGGAGGTGCACAGGTATGTTGTGGCTCGCGGTTTTTTTTTCAAGGGTATCAAGGGGAAATCTTGCATAAGACGCCCGAACTACTTTCCTGCTAGAGTCATTTTTCCTCTACCAGGAAAGCCCGGGTAGTGTCTGATTCCTACCGACTAAAACCCCCCGATTGTGGTTCCGACCAGCCTTGTGGCTGGCCAGAGTCACTGCACTGCAGCCATTACTGGCTTATTGTGCACCCTTTGATCCTAGTTTAACCACTCCACTCCCCTGTACGAGTTTTATCAGGTCCTTAATGGAGCAGTTCCTAGTGTTGATTCTAGTTTAACCACACCATTAAATTTTTCTCTGTACGAGTTTGTACAGGTCCTTAATGGAGCCGTTCCTAGTCGTTATTGGGTCTAGTTCAACTTCCCCATAGGGCTATACCGGCCATATTCGGTCGCCAAGAGCCTTGTCTGTTTTAGACAGGGAGCACCACGAGAAGGTGAGGTTGGCATTTGGATATGAGAGGCTGGATGCATTTGCATCATACCAATCGAAAACCTCTGGTCCCATGCCCAATGGGGTAAGCACGGTCTTCAACTGTTCCGAGCAAATATGAAGGTTACATTATATTCGCATCACTATACCTTACTCCCCGTAGCTCGCGGTTACTTGTTCGAAACTTTTTGATCAAGAGCATTGAATTCAAGCTGATTGCAATAAAACTAACCCCTTCCTGTTCCCACCAGTTATTGAAAAGGCGTGGTTTCAAAGATAAAAATGTATTTTAAAAAATATTTTTTCCCTACTATGATAACACGTTAGAGTGTCGGTGTGGCCTCCACTGGACAAACATGGACCGGTATTTTCATTCTGAAAAGGTTGGCACTCTGGTTGCGATTCTTCAGAAATGACAGAAAATCTCACCCGTCAGAAGTGGCGATTTTTACTTATGGCCTCATTTAAAATAAAAACACAGCAACCTTGATATTTATCCTATCGTTGTAAGAGAAACTGCGTAATTTTTTTATTAACATTTTGTAAATTTAATATTTTTTAGATATTCTGCAGGACTGGTTTATGGACGAGCTAAATTGTTACTACGCGTACCAATAAACGTCAAAAATTCTCACCATGTAAAAGGAAATACAGAATTTGTGTGACCTCTGAACAGTGACAGCGAAATATTCCATGGCTATCTATGGTTTTGTATGTTAAAAGTTTTAAAGGTTTGTTTACACATAAAAACATTTAAGGAAAATTAGCAAATAGTCCTGACAAAAAATCATTAAGTGTAAACTTGTGTTTAAAAATATTCAGATTTTTTGTAAGGGCGAGATTTTCTGACGGTGATTGAAGAATCGCGACCTTGGTGACGTAATTTTCGTTTTCCATATTATCAAGTGAGCCTTACGATCGACGCTATTATGTCAAATGGGCTGCTAAATTTATTTTCAAGCTTTCGTAACATATAAACCTAAGTGTAGTTGCGGTATCTCATTATGTTCCTTATCTTTAAGAATATCGTAAGCAACATATTGGAAAAAATTTCATTTTTGGAAATTTAAATTAAGGTGTACAGGTGTAAATATATGTAAACTTTAACGCCCGCATTTTCAAGCGTGAAGTAGTACTTTAACGTTTGAGGGCGCTTTTTATACCCGAAGGTCTTAAAATTCTAAAATGACTAATTGTCCTGCCGTGCAATCGTTTTTTGTTTTTTTTTTAAGTGACTTAAGTCATCAAGATTATGTTTTGAAGTATTTGTAACACTGCCATTACAAAACTATAAATTATTACTGTTTAAATACTAAAATGAAAAACATCTTTAGTGTGCTCAGCGTGTAACAGCCCTCAGCTAACTCCTCAGGCTTTTATTTACACAGTGTCAACGTTAAAGCTGTCTGACCTAGGTGCATAAATAATAAAAATCAACTGTATCTGAATTTTTTTAGACAGTTAAAGCACCTTCAAAAAAGGGAGGGGCGATAAGGATATTTTTTTTTATAAATCTTGGGTACTAGGTTGGTACCTATTTAATTTATTTAACCTAAAATTATGCTCTAGTTTTTAATTATAATAGCGGCGAATGCAAAAATTTTAAAAATATTACTACATTTTCTTAAAATCTTCACTTTATCTTATCTTAAAATTTTTGATGCGTGCGATCTCCTCTCCGCCCCTTGCTCTTGACTTGACCGCCACTGCAATAATAGGGGACGATGATTTAAAAACTTCATCTATTCTGTATACTTTATTAGCACTTTTTATTTTTAGGCGATTGCATAATAAAGGGCTCCCAAATTTGTGTAAAACTTATTATAGTTGATGTTAACAACATTTTAATATAAATTCATTTCGAGAACCGGAAGTTCTAGAACAGCAAGAAATAAGGTATCAAAAGCACTTAGGAGATTATTAATAAATTAAATTTCGAACAGAAATAAACGTAAAGCGAGCAGATTAATTAAAAACAATCATAACACAAGTATTTTCAATTAAGTCACTCACCGTGTTTTGCTAGTTTCACTGCAGTGCGTAGCGGTGCAATGTAGTACTGTAGTTCAAGTAGATACTATTCAATTAATTACTAAAATGTTTACTTACAACAATTTATTTCCTCTACTTTACTCTTCTTTTACAAGCTTTTATTAAACTTCAAATTTATGTTTGTTGGCTTGTTAGTATGTATATTTGTTGGCTTGCTTGTTGGTTAGTTATTATGTTTGGCACAATTCTGACTAACTTCTGCATATCTGATCAATTTCAAATATATTTTCGAAAAAACTACCTTGGGTGGGGGGGGGATAGTTATTAATGGAGGTACGAGGAGAATGATATATTTTAAAAAATTCAAGAATTCATAACTTCTGAACGAAAACTGCAACAAATTTGCAGTTTTCGGATTTATGTTCCACTAAACATGGGTGAGTTTTTAAATCGACCGGTGCACACAATAGAGTTCCAAAAATATATATTGTCCACCGATAGAGTTTTCAAATGATGGATTCACCGATTGTTGGCACTGATGCCCACTGTTGTCCACCGAACCCAAAGGTTGGTGGAAAGGTTTGATAGATGGTGTAACCTCAAAAGCTACCAGCTGAGTTTTGTTGTTTTTTCATCAAGAGTGTTTATTTTTTTTTTTGTGATCAGGGAAGGAACATAAATTAAAAGGAGTGGCTGCACAAATAATCATGAATCTCTCTCAGGAAACTAGTTCCTCTGATGATCCAGTTCCTCGGATTTAATTTTAATTTTGCCACGAAAAAGACATGCTAAGATTGAGGATAGTCAATACCGTAGCCAAATATTATTTAATGGACTTTAAATCCAACAATCCATGTCGTTTCTTTTAAAAAAAATAAGCTTCTAAAAAAACTGTGGTTATGTTAGTATCTGTCAATTGCGTTCTTAGTTTCTTCATTGGACCGTTTGACATCCACCAGTGTTGGCGTCACTCCACCAATTTCACCAAACTAATCCAATCGAAGTCACCAAGTCGGTGAATTACAGTGGCTTTAAAAACTCGCCCCATTTAATTATTTTGGATGTAAAAACTACGTTTGTGAGAGTGGTTAAAGGGATGACAGAGGGTTAATATAGCAGCAAAGCTGCTTCGAAGATGCAGATAAATTTTTATGTAGGAGTTTTTGGAGTCGAGGATATCGACAGCTTTTCTTTCTTGGAGGGGGGGGAGAGAATCTAAACAAGTTGGTGTACAGCAGTTTTTCGTGTAGGAGATTACGAATTTGGGGAGGGGAGGTGATTTTGCTAAGAAAAGTTTTTTAATATTAGCCTTGAAATAGTATATTAGATAGAAAGTGAAGAGAGTGACAAATTTTACCTGAGCGTGAAGGTTGTTACCGAGGAACTAGTCGAGTGAAAAAACACGGGAATGTAAGAAAGTTACTTTCTATCGAGTTGTGTACGCTATTTTTCCTACGAATACTGATGAATTGCATTAATTTTTGTAAAAATTTATCTCTAAACAAATCAAATGAGATTGCTTTTCCGAACATGTGTGAAAAAGCCCTTTGCAACGCATGTGCGGAAAAGTATGCTGCCAGTATCGACCCCATTCACTGGTGACAGTTTACGTCATCGTACATTTTTCCTCATGTCATGTGCGGACAAACTTTTGCACACGGGTGAAATTTAACGTTTTCGGCAAATCATGTAAAATCTATCACGTTCATATGTGGTCGGATGCAAATAAGTTTTTAGCTTTCTGGTACCCTTATATATATATATATATATATATATATATATGTATATAAAGAAATAAATCAAAATAACAAGACACTCGTCACAAGTTTGGTACCAAGTTTAGTACTTACGAAACTCAAAAGAAACCCACATTTGTGATTTTTGCCTCCTTTTTTTATTGAAAAAAAAAATTATTTGGTAAATATTGAGTAATTCGTTTTTTGGTCTCAGTTGTGCATTTACTAATAGATATGTCACTTTACCAGAAAAGTTATTATAAATCTTTACCCGTAAAGTTTAAACATGCTACTCTTAAAAATAAATTTGCTTAATAAGTGTTTTAGCCCATATGTTATAAAACCGTAAACCTACCTATGTAGCGGCAGCTTGGCCGCCAGTAAAGATCTAATTAGGAAAATTTTAGAGGTTCCACTATCCCTAAGACGAAGAATGCGCAGACTAGACCTCATACCGTCCGATTATTTATTGGACTTGTCACACTGGACACCCAAAAATGTTAACGTTAGGGTTTTCTATACAATGAGCTTCAGGCTACTACGAACATAAGGGGAATCAAGTCCAATTTACTCTCCGTGTCGTACGACCGAGGTGGGGTCGAAGCACGCTGCAGTGTTATCTTTTTGAAATTTATTTTGTTTTTTTTTATTTTGTTTTATTTCTGCCTTGCTCGATAAACAGATTGGTAAGTTTTTAAGTAAAATGATACATTTTTAAAGCTAAAAATGGATGTATACGTAGTTGCCCAAAAAGTGCAGATGGTCAAATGGTACTATCAAGACATTCAGACTTATTCAAGAACTTTTTTGGAGAATTTTGTAAATCGCCCAGAACCTAGTTTATCAACGATTCAAAGGTTAGTGCAGAATTTTGAAAAGTTTGGTTGTGTGTATGACGAGCAGAAAGTACGATTGATGTGATGATTTGCGCTGTAGTGTAGGAAAATCGAAAGTTAAGTAGCCACCAAATTGCCGAAGCAGTTGATACGTCTTCAGCCACTGTCTTAAGTGTTCTTTTTTCCGGAGGACAACTATCGTCGTATGGAATTTTGCGAAACAATGATGGGAAGGGCTAATCGTGATGAAAACTTCCTGAGATCTATTCTTTTCACAGATGAAAGCACTTTTCCATTATTGAATCGTTATAACCCAACACACGTTTGATATAGGTCGAGGGAAAATTTGCATTTGTATTTTGACGTAAGAACACAATATCCCCAAAAACTAAATGTTTGGAGGGGGGGTATTGTAGAAGAACATGTAATTGGGCCATTTTTTACTGACGGCAATTTGAATGGTCCTAGATACGTGGATCTACTGGAGCAGCATATTATTCCAATCGCTAGACAGTTGTTAGGTGTAAGATTTGGTGAAACATGGTTTCAGCAAGATGGTTGTCCCGTTCACAATGTTGGCCTTGTTAGGGATATCTTGATAATGTATTTCCTAATCGGGTTATAAGTGCACGAGAAACTATTTTATGGTCAGCTCGATCACCCGATCTTGCTCCTAATGACTTATGTCTGTGGAGTTATATCAAAAATAAAGTTTACGGGCATGAGAGGGCTAATAATTTGGAAGAACTTTGATTAAAATTGAAGAAGCTTTTCAAACTATTAGAAGGGGTTTTTATAATAGGCTCGGATATTGTCTAGCCGACCTAGGAGGACTTTTCGAACATTTGCTCTAATTTTTTTTTTGACTGGGAGAATATTTTTGGTTTTTACAATGTATTATTTTATTTTGAGAACTTGCTTTTATTTTGTTTCTCCTTATTACTTTTATTGTAACACGTTATCAAAATTTGCGTATTTATTGATCAAATTCCGGTGTCATGGACTACACTTCACATTGCACTGTGGTTAGAGGCGTACTAAACACAGGCCGCGAACGGTGATCGCAAACCTGAGTGTTGGTTGTTCCACTGAAAGGTGTGCGGTGTCCCTACGTGTACGTACAATGACAAATTGGACTTCTTTCGGCCTATGTTTGCAGTAGCCTGAAGCGCTCTGTGTACCTATTAGTTTATATATATGTATGTCTTACCCAGGCCAAACTTGTAAGCAACATCTGCAATCTAGCCAGCCATGGAAATACCAAAAAAAAGATATTGACTTAGCTCCGGCCTCTTGCACATGCGCGATAATCTATCGATTCGAAGGATTTCGGTCAGTTTTAGCCGACTTCGCGGTCTACGTCATACGTCTTCAATTGAGGCGACGGAATTTTTGTTGTTTATTTGTTTTGATTCCGTGTTTTCATTTGTGCTGCGCCGTATTTTTGACTGTTAAATTAGGAAAAAGTATGGAGGACATCAGATGTTGATTAAGTCGAGGAGCAATACCATCAGAAGTATCGAGTGGAGAAAGTTAAGAGGTTGGTAGCTTTTTCCGGCATGCTGAAAGGATAGGAAGGCCATTTATGTGGGCACGCAGGAAATACTATTATCGCCATGCCGATTTTATCGACATCTACTTTTTAATTCTGATATTAATATCAGATATTTGAATTTAATTTTTCCATGTGTAAAAACCACTAATTTTGGCAATATTTAAGGCCTTATCTGTAGCTGTTAAGGCGATTCAAACGGGCTTATATTTGAAGGTATCAAAATTATTTAACCTTTTTTAGATATTTAAGGTAGTCTTAATAAAGATTATACAATGTTCTGGCAAATCTAGACCGATTCGTTTTCTCAGCCCTTGAGGTTTGTGCCTTCTAGCTTTATTAGTAGCTCGAAAACTGAATCCGCTAGTTGGGTGTGTTAAAGTTTAGACTTCAAAAATTTGTGTTATGCATAAATGCAAAATGTTATACTGCTAACATTTAAAAGAATAAGTTAATTTAAAAAGTTTTTGTGTTAAATATGGTAGTAAAACTGCACCACTCGAGAAAACAATCAACCAGTGTTTTTCCTTTTTATTGCAAAAAAGACACTATTAGTCGCAAAAATCGGGATTATAGTTAGAGTTACAGTTAGAGAAAACGTAATAAGCGAGAAAAATCGATGCTTCTGCTGTGATGCAAGAGTTTCATTTAAATATTTTTTTTATCATTTTTAAAATGTCTTTTCGACTTTAAAAAATACTCCTAATTTAACAAAAAATAAATGAAAAAAATTAGTTTTATCATTTAGCTTTTTTCCAATAAGATCGTATTTTTGAGAGCTCTTAGTTGGAAGGAAAAAAAATGACACATCATATCCATTATGTAGAAATAAAAATTTGACGATTTTAATAACCTTCCGAATAGGTTTTAGGTAGATCCTGACCTTTTGATCAAAATGTTTTATGGGTACAAAAAGATCCCCTAACTGGATATATAGAAATGCATAGTGATTCCGAAAAATTGAGAAATAGATAATATTTGGCTTGAAAGTTGACAAAAATTCAAACGCCCTAAATAGTTATTGTGGTCACATTTGCAGTTTTTTTCTGACTGAAATTTTGGCGGAAAAAGTATTTGTTTACATATCTTACAATAATGCCACCAGTAAACCTAGTTTGACCTGCATTCGTTTTATTTTCCATTGTTTGCACTTTTTGATACTGACATGTTATAACAAAATGTTTTTGTCTCTAAAATTATAAATAAAAAGTGTGCAAAAAAAAGTTTTACGAAATTTTTACAACAATAGTATCAGCAAATATAATAAAAGTAAAATTAAATAAAACTAGGCGGAATTGGCCCAACTGTGACCAACTGTCTTTTTAGGGAAAAAAATTACCAAACTTCAGATCAAAAATTCTCGGCAATTAAATCTGTATAAACTTTGGATGGAAAATAATGTATAGATTCACCAAGCAAGTTTTGAAAAAAATATATATTTGTTGATGAAAGACATCTCAAACGTCACTTTAGATAGCAAGGTTGCTTCAAAACCCTATTTAAAGGGGCAGTTCACCAAAATGCCAAGTTAGGAAGGATTGTCACAATTTTTACTCTAATGCCCGTATACACCAATTTACACGTTTTTTGTAATTAACTAATTGTCGATTAGCTAGTTAATCAAGCCAATGTAGGTAACAATTAGTTAATTGAGCAAGAGTGAAAAGGGAAACAGGCTTTACTCGAAAAAAGGCATGGCAGCGTTGTAGACTGGAAAATCAGCGTATTCGACGGTTACGTTCAAACTGAACGCCGGATGTCTTTGGGTGACATTTCTTTCACTGTTCATTAACAAAGGCAAACAGAGACGGCAATACTTTTGAGCCCACTCGACGTTTATCTGAACACATGAGTTCGTTTGACATTTCTGTATTTTTTTTTTATGGGAGCAACGTAAAGTGAAAACAAACAAAAGCTGAATAATTTTTTTATAAAAGTCCACAAAAAGAAAACAGAACAAAACACAAATGTTGTAAAAAGAGTGTAAATAAAGGCGATCAGTGGCGGTTTATTTTCTTTACACCTGTATAGGCCGTGGGTAACCGGACATCGCCATAAATTGAAGATGTGTGGAAAAATATAATTTACATCATAAAATTGCTATACCTAGTTCTTGGAGAGATAGGTTTATCCTAGACACCCATGGATGCTACTATCATAAACTGAAGATTTGAAACAGAACCCAAAATATACAGGTAAGGATATTATATATGTCAAGTATCTTGAATATGAAGCCTCAAGGCCTGGTTTACCCAGCAACATAATGCACAATTCTTAAATTTAGGGCCTAATTTTTTATCTGTCTCTTTTTCTACCTACTATGTTGGCAAAATGATATAAGTGGATCCGAAAACCCTACAGCTTATATATCATATGTCTGTATTTGATCTAGTTTCTTTTAAAATGTTTGTTTCCCATCTTGAATATTTTAAGTATTACAGGGGTGTCAGAGGCGCATTAATCCGATTCATAAAATGTACATCTTTACCAATTAAAATCAAATAAAAAATTTAAACCTTTTGTCAAACTTATACCTTATTAAATGACGGTATGCTAAGCTACCAAAATCACTCAAAAAATCTCTGTTATCAAGCACTCTCTTTAATTTTGTTGTTTTCTCTTACAGAAAATATTTTTTCACTGCTTTAATAAAAAACATTCAGAAACCTATACTTTGTGTTTTTATTTTAGAACCTAACCACGTGAAACCTAACATTTAAAACTACATACAGCTACTAGTTTCGGTAGCAAAGAAGGAATAAATAATGCATAATTTTATGTTATATTCGTGTTTGTTTAAAGTTAGATTTAGTTTAAATGAATAGTAATAAGTATTTTTGAAATAAGTTTTTAAATTCATTCATTAAATTACCTATAGTTGTTAACAATACTATAGTCAACTCAACACGTTGAGCCATCTGGGCATTTCTGTTTTACTTCCAAGGATGCTGACCGGTGGAAACTGATCCTCCGCTGTTTCATGACCATCGTAGGCACACGGTCCTAAGACGTAAAAAAGAAATGCCTGCCTGTGGGCATGTCAGGCTCAACATGTTAATAGTAAGGTGTCATAACACTATATGGACTTAACTAAGCTTTAAGTTAAAATATAAATATATGTTGTACGTATTTGCATTTTAGAGGCTCTAGGTGTAAAAAAATTAATTTTTCAGCATACTTGTTAAAATTTTATTAAATGATTGTTAATTAAAATTGCTAAAAATATTTCTACCACACAAAAATGCTACAGTATTCTACCAATATACACCTCATTCCAAATTCTCTGGTCCAATATGGTGGCTGACGTTTAAATAGAGAAGCTAAATGGAAATATCATTGTCAAAAATCTAGTCTGCAGCAATTTGGAATGGAGTGTAGTTGTCATTGTTCTGTGAATAACTAAAATGTATAAAAATTAATTTAATTTAGCTTTTAGCCTTTTAGCTAAAACGTTTTTTCTGGAACTAGTAAGAGCTCTCCTTACTAAATGTTCACTTAAAACAAAGAAGCGCAAGTATTTCTAAAACCCCATCTTTGCTGCAACCTTCTCTTATGCATTTTTTAACTAAATTTGGAGGGACATTGGTAATTACTGTTTTAGTTAAAGTTATTAGGAAATTATAAATATTTTTGAACCTATAGGTATCTCTCTTTTATCAGCTAAACATTTAAAATTTTTACATAATAAATGATTCATCTGCAGAAAACACAAGTTTGCATAACAGATTTATAAAAATTATATCCTCAAGCATATCATTCAACGACCCCCAAATTAAAAGCCCTTTTTTTCCAAACATCTCATCACTAGGAAGATAATTTCAAAAAAATAAAGGTTTAATTTTCACTTGCCTTTTTACATTAATTCCCCAATATAGGAAGTTGCTCAAGCAGTTTATTATTTTTGTCTTCTAAAAGCCCTCAATGCAAGGAGTCACATTGTACATTTTTATTCTGTTTTATTCTCTGTGTAGTGGTTGTGGGCGGCTTTGCCTTTTTAACCAAGATTTTGTCAATTGCTAGTTATAAATTCAACCATATTCTCTAAAATATTATTATCAACTTGGCACAACTTATTTGGCTCATTTAAGGTCAATTTATGATCGTACAGAAATATATCCTCAACCTCCGTGGATTTCTCGTCGGTTCTTTTATTTTTTTAAATAAAAATCATTCACACATAACCTTACTTGTTAGTTAATTGTCAATAATCTTTTGGTAACTGGCCAAATTCGGCCGATTAGTTAAAACAGTCGATTATTACAAAAAATTGCTTGGTGGATACGAAATAATTAAAAATTCTTTAATCGACGATTAAAAGTTAATTGTTAAAATTGAGCTTTAATGGATAAGGGCATTAAAACATTACGCACATTTGAAACAGGTCATTTTCAATTTTTTAGGCTATATCGTCTGACGAAACGACTACATGGCCCTAATTCTTGAGCAGGGAACGACATAGAATTAAGCCGAATGATCCCACATCGTATCGTTCGTATTCTTGAGCGGTGATCCCTCATCCCATTCTATCAAAAATTAAGTGTTCGCGCTCCCCGAGTACAAAGTTAGAGAGCATTCGCTTTTATTAGTCACGCATGCGCGTAAATTGTATCTTTTCCGATCTAGAATTAAGAAGAGGGTCAAAGAAAAGCCATGTTTTTTGTGGATTGGATCATTTCCATTTCTCTTGAGAGATCGTTCCTTCTCTTGAGAAAATGAAAGAAGGAGGTACAAATAACATGAGTGTTGGGATTCGGTGAAATGCTTTATAACTCACGTACGTTGTAGATGAGGTTCCCTTGTTCAATGTTTAAATTTGACAAATCTTTCGTTGGGTTGCAGGTTTTGTTGTCGAAATTAGGCGATATTTTAAGTCGTTTTGAATTTTTCGTTATTTTTTATTTTTTATTATTATATAGCATTTATTGCAAAAAAAAATACATTGCTTACATCAATAAAATATAAAACTATAACAATAAATACACTTACCCACAAGAGTAATATCGCGCGTGGGTCTTTTTTTTGATTTTCTTTTCTAAATTTTCAGACTGACCTTTAAGACCACCAAAATAGAATTAGTATCCGAAAAACTCAGTCTGACAATTTTCAAAAATAAAAAAAATTAAAACGACTTTAAATGAATTTACAAGTTGCACAAGATTCCAACGCCCATGTAATTTGTGCCTCCTCCTTTGGCATGAATGCACGTAGAACCAACACCGTCAGTTAACTCCTACTGCTTTAACCAATAACCAAACTGACAGGTACAACATTGCATTTCTGTCAGTTTGATGTCAATATGGCCGCGATAGTAGGCAAACAATAATGAGTTAACGGGTTTTTCAGTTGAGACGGTGTTGGTGGAACAAACATGCTTATATCTCATTAACGGGACTATAGAAAAAATGAAGATCACCATTTACCGTAAAGTTCATTTTATCGTCGATTAAATTCTACCTTGTCCTTTTGGCGAACTGTTCCTTTAAAATAAATGCACCAAAAATATTTTGGTACTTTTTAAATTAGAGATAAGTATAATTAAACATTTTTAAAACTCCCGAAAACCTCAAACATTAACCTCAAATATATGAATACTGGGAACTGAATACATTTTTCTATTAAAACTAACCTTATTTAACGAAAATGAAATAAATTAGAACTTACATCTACACACCAAATCTGGCATTTTGGATGCACGGTTCAGAAGTTACACCCGATTATTGGTTACACCCGATTATTATTTACCCTCGATTATTATTTATACCCAATTATTATTTACACATGATTATTATTTACACCCGATTATTAGTCACAACCGATTATTAAGTACACCCAATGTAGCCTCTATTTTTATTGAACATAGTTTAGATCACTACCTGAAGGATGATTGTACAATGATTTTCTGAAAAATACGCACCAAACAAAAAAGTACAATTAAACATTTTTAAAACTTCCGAAAACCTCAAACATTAACCTCAAATGTATGAATACTGAAGAACTGAAAAATTGTTTCACAAAATCTTATCATTTTGGATGTACGGTTCACAAGTTATACCCGATTATTAATTACACCCAATAATTAGTTACATCCGATTTTTAGTTACACCCGATTATTAGTCACACCCGATTATTAGGTACATCCGATTATTTATCATCAAATGGAAAGCGTATTATCTCTAGAGCTATTTAGCCTATTTTTATTGAAAATACCTAAGGATACTCCCTGGAGGAATAATTGTAGAGTGATTTCCTAAAGAATAATATGCACAAAATAGAAAGAAAAACCGGATCAAAATTGATTTACTGCTTCGAGAGCTACGAGCGCATAGACACACACACGCACACACCTTCACATAGGAGTCAAAACTACAGGGTATCGCAAAAGTTTCAGTCCACTCTAGTATTTCCAGAACTACTACTACAGAACAGTGATTCGTTGTCTAAGTTTTTGTCATTTTATTTAAAAGCCGTTAGAGAAAAAGGTAACATAGTAGGTATTTTTGGAAACACAATAAAAAGCTTTTTTCAAATTTTGAAAGTTATACAAGGTATCTCATTTAAAAGAAGTATTGTCTCAACCCTAGCTCCGCCCCTTAATGAATGGCGGCACAACTAGCATCCAAAAATATACTTTTTTGTAAACCATCTAATTAAACTGCCCAACAATGAAAATGTTTCGGGCTCAAAAATATCCACTGAATTCAAAAATCACCATAAAAATTAGAGATTAGCTCTAGTTTTGGAGATAAGGTCATATTTTACATTTTATATCCTCTAAAAGCATCGAAAGAGAAAATAATAGAAAAGGCAGAAAACAGGATAAGTCATGGGCTCCACATATACAATGAGCTTCAGGCTACTATGAACATAGGGGGAATCAAGTCCAATTTACTCTCGGTGCCGTACTACCGAGGTGGATTCGAAGCACGCTGCAGTGTTATCTTTTGGAAATTTATTTTGTTTTTATTATTTTCTTTTATTTCTGCCTTGCTCGAGAAACAGATGGGTAAGTTCTTAAGTGAAATAATACATTTTTAAAACTAAAAATGGATGTCTACGAAGTTGCCGAAAAAGTGCAGATGGTCAAATGGTACTATCAAGGCAGACCATTGAGACTTATTTAAAAACTTTTTTTGGACAATATTGTAAATCGCCCAGAACCTAGTTTATCAACGATTTATACGTTTGTGCAGAATTTTGAAAAGTTTGGTTGTGTAGCGCCAAGAAACCATAAAAAACCCACTGTTTTGAATGACCAGCAGGAAGTACGAGATGTGATGATTTACGCAGTAGTGGAGGAAAATCGAAAGTTAACTAGCCACCAAATTGCCGAAGCAGTTCATACGTCTTCAGCCACTGTCTTACGTGTTCTCAAAAAGAATGGTTATCATTCTTACAAAGTGTCAAAAACGCATCAAATTTTTCCGGAGGACAACTATCGTCGTATGGTATTTTGCGAGACAATGTTGGAGAGGGCTAATCTTGATGAAAACTTTCTGAGATCTATTCTTTTTACAGATGAAAGCATTTTTCCATTATTGAATTGTCATAACCCAACACACGTTTGATATTGGTCGAGAGAAAATTTGCATTTGTATTTTGACGTAAGAATACAGTATCCCCAAAAACTAAATGTTTGGGGGAGTATTGTAGGGGAACACGTAATTGGACCATTTTTTACTAACGGCAATTTGAATGGTCCCAGATACTTGGATCTACTGCAGCATCATATTATTCCAACTGCTAGGCAGTTGTTAGGTGTGAGATTTGGTGAAACATGGTTTCAACAAGATGGTTGTCCCGCTCACAGTGTTGGCCTTATTAGGGAATATCTTGATAACGTATTTCCTAATCGGGTTATAATTACACGGGGAACTATTTTATGGTCAGATCGATCACCCGATCTTGCTCCTAATGACTTCTATTTGTGGAGTTATATCAAAAATAATGTTCACGGGCATGAAAGGGCTAATAATTTGGAAGAACTTCGGATTAAAATTGAAGAAGCTTTTCAAACTATTACCCCTAACATGCTTGGAAACGTTAGAAGGGGTTTTTATAATAGGCTCGGATATTGTCTAGCCGAGCAAGGAGGACTTTTCGAATATTTGCTCTAATTTTTTTTTGACTGGGAGAATCTTTTTGGTTTTTAGAATGTATTATTTTATTTTGAGAACTTGCTTTTATTTTGTTTCTCCTTATTATTTTTATTGTAACACGTTGTCAGTGGATAAATCTGAGCAGTTGACTATAAAACGCTCTTATTTATCAGTGACAAAAAATAAGAAAATTACGTTATAAAAATTTGCGTATTTATTGACCAAATTCCGGTTTCATTGACTACCCTCCACACAGCACCGTGGTTAGAGGTGTACTAAATACTAAACGCAAGTCACGCAAGTAGTGATCGCAAGCTTGAGTATTGGTTGCTTCACTGATAGGTGTGCGGTGTCCCTGCATTTACGTACACTGGTAAATTGGACTTCTTCCGGCCTATGTTCGAAGTAGGCTGAAACGGTCTGTATGTTGCAACTCGTCTTCAGTTCTATTACGAGAATGGCTTGAAAATAAAAAACAATCGATGGTTTTTGGGGTGCCCATGGTTTGGCGGGAGCCTACAAACCAAATGGATGACTGCTATTTTTGCTTGACTCCGCCTTTCAATGCAGGATTGTCAATGAAACAAAGAGGAACAGTTCAATATCCGATTCTCCCATCTGCTGTTCGACCTATACCACATTCAGACAGTTTACCAATTCCTACTCCACCTCATAACTATGAATTGGAAGTAGAGAGTGAAGACAATGTAAAAGATGAGGAATTAAACATGCCTTCAATATCACACGACCCTGATTTTGAAGAAAAAGATGATCAGCCACACAGATTGAGCCAGTCTGAGTTAAATGATGTCATTCGAGATCTTGACTTGTTACAGGCGAAGTCAGAACTTCTAGGATCAAGGTTACAGCAATGGAATCTTCTTCAACCAGATGTCAGGTTCTCTAAGTACAGACAGCATCAGCGAAATCTGTTAGCCTTTTTTAAGAAGGAGAATAATCTTGTTTTTTGCTGTGATATTAATGGTCTGATGAAAAGTTTTAAAATGGACCATAATCCAACTGAATGGAGGCTATTCATGGACTCTTTCAAGCTTAGTTTAAAACCTGTATTGCTTCATAATGGCAATCGTCTTCCTTCTGTTCCTGTTGGTCACGCAGTTCATATGAAGGAGACTTATGCAAATATGGCAACCCTCCTCAACTCAATCAAATATGCTGAACAGAAGTGGAAAATCTGTGGCGACCTAAAAGTCATTGCTATACTATTAGGAATGCAATTAGGGTACACTAAATACTGTTGCTTTTTAGGTATGGGGGATAGTAGAGATAGGAAATCACACTATATCCAAGTAGATTGGCCTGCAGGGAATCTTAAACCTAGTGAGAAAAATGTCGTTGCCGAGCCTCTCGTGAATCCAAAGATGTTATTCTTCCACTCCTACATATCAAGCTCGGTTTAATGAAGAATTTTGTCAAAGGCTTAAACCAAGATGGTCAGGCTTTTAAACATTTGAGAGAAAAATTTCCCAAACTAAGTGATGCAAAAGGCAAGGAAGGCATCTTCGTTGGGCCACAAATACGTGAACTCGTAAAGGATCCTGCTTTCGATCTAGTTCTAAAAGGAAAAGAAAAGGAAGCTTGGGAAGCTCTTAAGGGAGTTATGAATGGATTTTTAGGGAAAGAGAGGGGAGGAAAATTATACTCAATTAGTAAAAGTACTTCTAGAAAAGTAATATCAACTCGGATGTAATATGTCACTAAATTTTTTTCTCCACTTCCATGTTGATTTTTTCCCACCCAGTTGTGGAGCTGTCAGTGACGAGCATGGGGAAAGATTCCACCAGGATATTTCTCTCGTGGAACGGAGATATCAGAGCCGCTGAAATGAAGCAATATTCGCGGATTACTGCTGGTTGGATGATCCAGAAATTGCTTACAAGGGGAAACCCAAAAGACAGCGATCTCATGAAACCCCCAATTAATTCTTCATATATTCAACCACCGGTGAGTGTTCTTTTGTCATTTGTAGTTTGTAGCTGTCATTAAAAATACACTTTTTAATATTGTTAGCATACATATTTAAGATTTTTCGTTACATCATAATCCTTATTAAATGAAAAACTCATTATTTTTTATCACAGAAACTAGAGCTAATAGAAAATTTTCTGGGTCATATTCGTTTTTCGCAACCCAAAATTGGTAGGAATTAACTCATAAGTTGAAGGAAACAAAAAAAAATTTTGTTGGACAATGTTATCTGAAATTTTACTTGTCTGTATCTTTTTGTTCTTGAGATATTAGGGTGGACTCAGATTTTTTGGACACCCTGTATGTAACTATGAGATACTATAATGGTCAAAGGCTCGCCAAATACACATTTCTCTACAACTTATTGTTACACACAATAATAGCTTTAAAAAACAAGTGAAATAATGTAAAAATCAGGATTTACTCTGGGCAAGGCCAAAGGAGAATAATCTACTGGACCTGTTTCAACAGGCAGTGTGTTCGTGCCCAGAAGACGTGCCTGCTTTTCTTTGTGTTTTTAAGATTTTAGTTAATAGTGGAGGAAGGGCCATTGAAAATGTATAATTTTTTGGCTTTGCTAATGAACCATTGTTTAGGTTTTCTAATTTATTTTAAAGTTTTGCAAATTTGTGAGAGTTGTAGAGAAAATAGTGATTCTCACATACTCGTGGGAAAAGTGTCTTTCCCTCACTTATCGTCCATAATGCGACTAAGGGTATTTTTAAGAAATGATTGAGCTGTGTTTTATATATTATTGTTCTGGTTTATAGATACTTTGTATTTTGTTTTGCTAAAAACTTACTTTGTAATTTAGGATTTAAGTTAGGGTGTCAAAAAATTCTAGATATAAAAGTTTATTTTATTTTGTACTACTTTTATTCTTTTTCCTAAACTTATTCATGACAAATTATTAACTACAGAACTTCTGTTATGGGATATATTTCTAAAAATAGTAAAGAACTGTAACTGTAACTGTCTTTTACCTACTCGCATGCGTAAATGGCACTTTACAGGGCTTATTTGCGTGCAGAAAGTACTACTTTACAAGGCGGGGTGCCGTAAGGTAACTTTACCGCACGCCGCTTGCTTTTTTAAAAGCCAGATAGCCAAACTGCCTTGTTAAGAAAAAACACGTAATTTTGTCAAATTTGTACTCAGGATAAAACAATACTAAATATAACCAAATACATCCCAAAACCAAATAAAGCGTTTTTACTTAACACGACAGATCTTTTTCCCCACCAGCATCCCATTCACTCAACACCGATTTTCTCTTATAATTTTTATGCAGCTTTTTTAAAACTGTATATTATTTCTAAAAAATTAAAATAAATTTGTATGATTTTACATTACCGCACGGCGTACGGTAAAGTAAAACTATATAAACATTGCAATTTAAAATAATTTTTATGTAAAATAACGCCAAATAATATAAAATTCTTACAATTTTATTTATTACAGCAAGTTTATCTTTGATTTATGATGTTACTTTACCGCACGACGTGCGGTAAAATTACTTTAACGCACGCTCCGCGTCATTTGGTCAACTGCCGTCGCGTATGGTAAAGTATCAAATTCCACACTTGTTAGGTAAATAACTATTCCGTACCTAAAACCCATTCGAACTCCGCTTTGCGTGCGGGGAAGTCTTTTTCTAATAACAGTGTGTTGACATTGTCATTGGTTACGTCATTGGTTACATTATGGTTAACCTAACAACAGAATAACCAAATATGTGGCCTTGATTTTATTGAATTACTCTTTAGTGGTATGCAAATAGATTTTTAGCATCTCCGTATCTACTGTTAGGTCTATGTTTTAATTTCGTAATCAGGTAAATATTGCACACAATATAATAATTACTTTTTTTTAATTGTTAAATGTTTACAGCCTGTTTTCGCATCGTTTGCTAAAATTCGCATTTGATCTAGACCATAAATACGAAAGTTTTGAGATTTTCACAAAACAAAATTTAATAACGGCCTGCTTAACGGAGTTTTCTTTCTACATTAAATAAATCTATTTCAAACCGAAATGGCACTATTTTTGGCGATATTAAAGTTGCAATCTGGAGAAACCAGCTGGCAGGAGTGGATGTGCTACGCAGTGAAAGTGACGCCAATCAATATAGAGCCTAGCTATTAAAAAATTAAGGTGATTTAAAACCAACTCATAATGCTTCAAATATCAATTTAGTTTTCTACTTACTTACATATATATAAAACAAAAAAAGACACAATGGGTCTTATTTTTAAACTTCTTAAGATAACAATTTTTAGTATTGTCGTTTCTTTGAGAATTAAGTTGCGTCTGGATAATATCTTTCGTAATCCGCAAAGCGAATAATTCGGAAAGCAATCAAAACTTTTACCGTTAATCCTTTGCAGCAATTTGACCAATCGCCAACGACCTTAAGGCCCATGTTATATGCTTTATACAGGGTATTCCATTTAGAAGGATGCGCCTGGATTTTCTCCAAAATTAGAAATGTTTAAAAATGCTCAAATTCGACGCTTTGTATGCAATGTTTGGGGGTGGCTGCAATGTAATCCTAAAAATTTAAATAAAAAAGTAGGTCGCATCTTGCCATATTGTTAAAAATAAAATTTACTCTTTATGCCACACTTAAAAATTTTAAAATCAGTTTACCAGTTTTTAAAGCATAAAACGATACTTTTAAAAGTTAATATTTTCTATTCAGTTTTGTGGGTTTAAGGTCAGAAGAATTAGAACCAAATTCAAATTTGCCGACGTTTTGATGTATTTTACATCACCTTCAGGATTTCTAAAATAAAATACAAAAGAGAAATGAAAGAAGCTAGTTTAACCTGTTGATTTAAAAGACATTGTTTGTATATGACACGGCTTAATAATTTACTTACTTTTTTTCGGTCCCGCAGGATTAAAAAATAATTGACAACATTAAAATTGAAAAAAGAAGAAAAAAGAACGCACGTTACAGAGTATATATATATATATGACAAATGAAATTTAAAAGACTATTTTAAATTTATAAATTAAAGGTTTTAATGAAGTGGGTATTACATTTGGGTTGTTTCCCAATGGTCTCTTACAAAGTTTAACAAACATTTAAAAAAATAAACAGTATATTTTTTGGACTTCACAGTTAAAAGACATTTAAACAAGAACTAAACAAGTTAAAAAGCGAAAATGTAAATTTCAGAGAGATACCTTTTTTGATTAACATAAAAAAATATAAAAATTCCGTCAATTTCAGACTAGATATTGAAAATTTAAATTCTGCCTACTACGATCTGATAATGGCCATTAAATAAAATATATTTTTACAAAAGATCAGTTGGGCAATCAAAAAAAGAATCAATATAGTTTTTGGGGGAAAAAAAATTAATTATATATAAAAAAAACAACTTAATCAAAACCAAAGAACATTTATCTAAAAGAGCAGCGATGAAAAAAAAATTATAATAACACTTTTTTCTAGTTAGTTAAAAAACACACAGTACGAAAGAGAGTACCTTTGTTAACGGTATAAAATAATTTCTTTTAAACATTATTGGTTTTTAACTTGTTTTGTGTTTGTTTAAATTTTTTCCAAAAAAACATACTGTTTATTTTTTTTTAATGTTTGTTAAATCTGTAAGAGACCACTGGAAAACAACCCAAATATAATTACCCACTTCATTAACCCCTTTAATTTATAAATTTAAAATGGTCTTTTAAATTTCTTTTTTCATATATATATATACTCTGTAACGTGTGTTCTTTTCTCAATTTTGATATTGTTTATTATTTTTTAATCCTAAGGGAGCGAAAAAAAGTAAAGAAATTAATTACCCGTGTCATATACAAACAAACAATGACTTTTAAATCAACAGGTTAAACTAGCTTCTTTCATTTTTATTTTGTATTTTATTTAAGAAACCTTGCAGATGATGTAAAAAATATCGAAACATCGGTAAATTTGAATTTGTTTTTCATTCTCCTGACCTTAAACCCACAAAACTGAATAGAAACTATTTCTAAAGGACACTAAACAACTAAATAATAAAAATAAGCTTTATTGCATCAGGTGAAGCAAGTATTATTTAAAAAAAATGCAAAGATCTTGCAACATTTGCAAGTATCTTAGGCTTATTGAAAATATCAAACACAAGCAATGACTGAAAAATTTATATTATAAAACAAAATCTCGCAGAAGCTTCTGTTAAAAAGTAATTTTTTACTTAGGATTACAAGTAGGCTAAGAGGGTTTCAGAACCTTCATGGATTAATTTTTTGTTATTTGTAATAGGACGTAAATTAAAAAAAACCTAAATAATTTGTTTTATGGCATTTGTCTGTCTGTCTGTCTGTACGCCTGTCTCTTTGTCTGTATCAGTTGATTGGGGGTGGGATGCGTAATTGATAGAAAAGGGACATGAATTTTAAAAAAAATAATCGACAACCACAAAACCTGTCGAAACGTGGTTTTTAAATTTATATTTGGACTTAAATTAACAACAAAATTTGTTATAATGTCAAAGTTTGTCAGAGCTGAAGTTTTTGAGATATAACGAATTTAAAAAAATAATTATCAACTCAACTCAACTCAACACCAGAACCATGGCAGGCTAGCGAAATGCGGTGTTCAAGTTTAGTTCAAGAATAACATTTCCCACGACATGCTGTCAATTTTTTCCTTTGTAGCGTAAAAGCATATATTATTATTATTATTACTAGCAAAATACCCATCGCTTCTCCGGCGGCTTTTCCTGGGTTTTCCCATTTTTTTTTTGCTCTAAAAGGTCAAAACCTTTGTATGCGTAAACCGATTTTGATGAAATAAAGCCTTCCCAGAGATCCCAGGAATGTTTTACTGAAACTTCCATGTTAATAGTTTTCGCGTAATGCTGAATCAAATAGAAAGACAAAGAAAAATTCTAAAATTTTGATTTTTGGTATCTATGACTTGGTACACTCCAGCATCAACAATTTTTAAAAATATTCAATGTACAGAAATGGTCATTCTAAACATTTATTATACGTATTAATAATATTTTTGTTGGCGGCCCATTCATATCTCGCGCCGACCGGCAGACTTTTTGCTTTTTATTGCGATTGACATAATTTATTTTATTTATACTAAAAACATTTTGATGTTGGTCCCGACACCGACACCCAATGTAAATTTTTCATAAAAACGATCCCAGTAGTTTTTTTAATACTAAAAGTTAAGGAAAATCTATAAGAAGAAAATAGAAACTACAATAATTTAGATAAAACGTCTTGTGGTTTTATCTAATAAAATACCCAAAGTTTTTAAAAAATTCAAGCAAATTAGGCAATACTTTTTAAAAAGTTTTATTGAGACCTACTTACCATAGTTTTAAAAATAGGATAATAAGTTAAAACCTCCCGACACGCGCATGTCTATGTTCTTCTGAAAAATATCGTATTCACATTATTGTTAAATTATTAAGTTCTGGTAGATCCATGGAAATTGTCTCCTGGAATATTTTTCAATAATACCGTTAATTATTACGAAAAATAACCGAAACTTCTTAGGGGGTGTTCCGTGGAAACCGCAGGAATTTAATTGGACTTGAGAAAGTTTTGAATTCTTTAGGAAAACTAGAAAACCCTACCAAAGGTGAATTAAAACGATGCTTAATATAATAACATAAACTAAATTTAGTAAATAATCACTTAATTTTTATCATAAAGTGGGTTAGGTTTAACAAATTTATATTTTTCGGTGGACTAAATTCATTCAGGATTTAGGATTATAAAAAGTTATTTTATTAACTAAATAGTAAAACTAATGGCGCCGGAACGACTCGGCATTAAAACGTCTTGACGGCGAAATGACGACACGGAACTGTCCTAGACCCTTGTTAAACAGGTATGTAGTTAAAAATCTTTATTTCAAAAATGTTGTATTTTTCGATATATATCTAGAAGGACGATTTGGCAGTAAAGAGACAGATCAGCTCCTTACTCTTCTAATCTTGCTTCCTACTGAACACCTTCGTAGCAGTAGTCAAAAAGTATTTTGAATTTCGCCAGAGCTTTATCATTGCCATTTCTTTTCCACGATATAAAGAATTTGATTTACTTTTGCGTTTTGCCCAAGAATAAGACAAATAGGGTGTAGTAGGTAAGGTAAATCCGCGGAATAGATAAGTTGGTGATAAAATTTTTTATTAATTATTTACCCACACAGCAAAGAACTCCAATTAAAGAGTGGGAACAAAATATATGTACAATTTTAACAATAAGAAATAATAATAAAAAAAAGAAGATTTAACAATAGGTATAAAAAAGAGATAAAGAATTGAAATAACAAAAAATTTTAATATTTGATACATTTTAACTTTTGTGCACTACAGTTAAATATTTAGCCTGTTTATGGGTGAAAATTTGGCTCTGTCTGTGATAATCAATCTCATTGTTAAATAATTTAAAGATACACGTTATTTCAGCTTTTTTACGTCGCTGCTCTAGAGTTTGCATAGATAACTCTTTTAACAGCCCGTCGTTTGAAAATTTAATCTCTGGATATAAACCATGTTTTCGGTCCCATATATTTCAAAAGTTTTCTCTGTATCTTTTCTAAATCTTGAACATAAGCTCCATAGTAGGGTGACCAGACTATGGAACCATACCAGAAAAGATCCTAAGTAGGCGAAGTATAGTGTTTTAAGGCTTTAAGTTGAGTTGAAATCACGAGAGTTACGAAATAGAAATTTCAGCATGCGGTAACTTCTACTGACAATATCCTCTATATGCGGCACAAAAGATAGTTTTCGGTCAAACGTTACAACCAGATCTTTAAAGTTTGTGGACCTCGAAACGAGTGTGCTCTCAATTCGGTAGTTGAACTCAATAATGTTGCGCTAAGACTGAAAGAGACAACATTACATTTCTCTGAATTTAGAGGCAAACGGTTACCACTAGTTAACATTGTTAAACATATTTTGCAGTATAACGCAATCTCTCCCACTCTCAATGTATCACTTTATTTCACGAGCATTAAGTAGGCCACTAACCTTTTATCAGATTCATAAAGACCAAGTATATCATTTATAAATTAACTATAGAGCAATGGACCTAATATAGAGCCCTGAGAGCCAAAACCTCCGCCGAAGATCGACCATGACACTCCACATACTGTTTTCTGTCCGTTAGTTAAAAAGTTTACCAAAGCTATAGGATAGCCAAATGTTCAATCAACCTTATGGAGAAGAATGTCCAACTTGACTATTATTAGGGAGTTATCGGTATATAAACTCGGCACTATTTTTGACAGTTCCGCACGAAGATTAAAAGGTGTCTGGCATTTTTGTCAAAAACATATCATCTAAACACTCTTATATTGTGCCATCCATAAAGTGGACAAATTAAAGTTAATTTCGCCCTTTAGTAGGGATTTATCGGTACAAGTTCTGATTTTAATAAATTCGCCACTATTTTTGACAGTTTTGCATGAATTACTATGGTCATCTTGTTGTCATCTAGACATGCTCATATTGTGCCAGCTATAAACATTATGAAAGTTAACAGTATTTTGACGTTTAATCTTTGTGCAAAACTGTCAAACATAGTGCCCAATTTAATTTAAGTCAGGATATGCCATTTTATATATCGATAAGTTCCTATTAAATGTAGGTACAAACATTATGTTAAGTAAATATTATATTGACAGTGCCTCGATCAAAAAAGTCCTGGATGGATAGCCCAAACGTAGCTTTTAGATAACCCCAGTAACCAGGAAGAGTGCCGCACCATAACAGATGTGTAAGTACCTAAAAATATATAGTAATTGTTTACTTTTGTGTGGAACTGTCAAAAATAGTGCCGACTTTATTTAAGTCAGCCTATAATGTCCGATAAGTCCCTAGTATCAAGAAATTGCTTATCGTGGATTTATTTTTTATGAAGCTGTGTTGCCTGCTGTCAATTTTACACCTCATACAGAAATATAAGCGCGTAGAATTTTCTATTCTAAAATTCGTTTCGCTTTTTTTTAGTGCACCGGTATTATTTTTGACTCCTTCCAATAATTAGGAAAGATAGGGGTTTCTAGAGAAAGATATAATATTGATAAGAGTCTAGCTAACACCAGAGCGCAGTCTTTTATAAAGAATGCAAGGATTTTGTCTGATCTGAGAGTAGCTGTGGGTTTTATAGATTTTAAAGCCTGCAGCACCTTTGTTTTTGAGAATGATAAGATTGACAGTATATTTTTATTTAGGTGAAAAGATTGTGTGTCATTGGACAAGCTGATTAATGGCAATAGAAGTAAAAATATTTCGTAAAAGCATCCGCTATTTCTTGATGATTAGTTATCGTAGCACCATCCTTATTCACCATGGTTTATGTTTTTAAAAATTTGTTAGCAACTTTTTATGACTGATTTCTCGAGTTGTGAATGCCGTGGTGATAGCGTGACATGCGTTCACAAACTTATCTATGCCAGGGAGTTATCTTACTTCATTCGGAATGCTGGACAAATAAGACACTATTGAAAAATAAATCGGGAACACCCATTTCATCAATTTCCTCTTTAAAAAAAAAATGTAAACAAAAACTGTTTAAGTCCTAGACTATGGTAGAGAATGGACGGGAACAAGATAATTTCAATTTGATTGATACTTTGTCGAGATTTATAAGATTTTACAGATCATCCCAAAAAACATAGACATAACAGAGCAAACATTTGTAATTTTTCATGTTCTTTAAATACATTAATAACGAATAAAATGCGGCCTGTCAGCGTAAGTTTAATGAAATCTTGGGCGATATTAATGTTCTTACGAAAGTTTTTCGTTTTAAACATGAAAACTTTAGTTGGTTTTTCTGGTAAAATGATATAGACTGCTTTTTAATATGTCTAAACGATGTTATTTTAAAGATGTATAATTTACTTACGCACCTGAAAAAATGAGCTGGTGAAGATTTTTTGGGTAGTTTGTTAGTTCACGTTTTTAAGATGTAATTTTTTTCATCTTTCACCACACAAGAGCAAATTTTTAAACACATAAAATTGATAGAGAATAAATACATATATTTTTACTTACAAATAGAGCTTATACCCAATGTTTGTGTGATTTTTAAGACTTTGTTCATGCCAAAGTTTGAAACAAACCATATTTTAACGTGTATTAGAAAAATTCAAAATTTGGAAAACCTCAACAACCTTCAACATTAATCGTATTACCTCTGGAACTCTTAGCCCATTTTTACGTACCTATATAGAAAACACTACGTAAGCCTCCAAACCGAAAAAAAAACGCATTCACTGGTTTAAGAGCCACAATCGCTACACACACAAATATTGTGGTCAAAATTAATACAGTCCTCTTTTTTCGCACTCGCGTCGTGACATTTCACCAGAAAATAAAAAATGTTGTAACATCTTCAAAACCATACCCAAAATACTTCTGTATAGTAGTAATTTTTTAGGCTTTAGATTTGTTAGAAACAATACCCTAAGATAAAAATATTAAAACCAAAAATCATTTGGAAAACCTCAACAACCTTCAACATTCACCGTATTACCTCTGGAACTCTTAGCCCATTTTTACGTACCTGTATAGAAAACACTACGAAGCCTCCAAACCGAAAAAAAAACGCATTCACTGGTTTAAGAGCCACATTCGCTACACACACAAACATTGTGGTCAAAATTAATACAGTCCTCTTTTTTCGCATTCGCGTCGTGACATTTCACCAGAAAATAAAAAATGTTGTAACATCTTCAAAACCATACCCAAAATACTTCTGTATAGTAGTAATTTTTTAGGCTTTAGATTTGTTAGAAACAATACCCTAAGATAAAAATATTAAAACCAAAAATCTTATGTTTATACCATATATATTGTAAAAGGAATAATTGTTGTAAAGGTTAAAAATTGGGTACTTAGTTACAGTTTCAGACTTCTTTTCTTTAGTTATGGGCGAAAATTAGGATTTTTACATATTTTAAAATGTGTGAGCTTTGCCTAAACTTTGCTTCATTTGCACAGAAATTGCAATCACACAACAAATTTCCACATCTACTATTATCAGTACCGTAGGTTAACGTACATAATTAGTCAAGAAAGGAAAAAAACAAATTGTTCAACGGAACCTATCGACGATAGGCAACCAGCTTTACTTCTATATCCTTCAATCTGGGAATTCACTGTTTAACCCAAATATCTGTTTTTTTTTAATTTTAGTGTTTTTTTTTTAATAAAAATTAAATTCTTAATGCTATTCTAGATCTTCTTTATTTTAACTATACCATACAATATTTAATACCCTATAACTATGAAACACTATAATGGCGCAAGGATTGCAAAATATGTCACAATAATAATTTTGAAACACACAGACCCTGGGAAAAGCCTAAGCCGAAAAATCTACTGCGCATGCCTAACGCCGTCTACTCACGCCCAGCATACCGATTCTGGAAGTCATAGGAAGTGATCGTTCGCCTGAGAAAAGAAAAGTAGTTTCAACCAGTAAACGCGCTTAAAAGCGTATAATCACCAAACTATTATGGGCACGCGCAGAGCTGCCTCGAACAACAATTTTTGAGCGAAGCCGTTCTCTCGACTAGACCCATTAGTTGGGAGTTGTAGTAAAGCTCGTGTAAAAAACGTCACTCATATTATTTCAGAGCACGCTATTGGACGAAATCATCAAGTGACCGAACTCGCTAATGCGCATGCTATGGTAAACTTGACCGTCTTTTAGGGTAGGACTCGCACAGTGGTCGATTTTTGTAAAAACGCGGATATTAAAAAAACTTCCACATTGTAATTTAATCATACAAAATATTTAGTTTTAATAAAGAGATAAATTTATTCTTATTTAGCTGATACAAAGGATGATCGTGTGAATTTTCACATTTATCTTTTAAGAGGTAAAAGATATAGATTTATTAATTAGCTAAATTTGTGATGCTGATGATATTTTAATTTTAAGCTCACTTCACAAAATTAAACTAAAAATTTTAGTTTAGAACAATCAAATTATTTTAAAGTAATTGACACAATATATAAATGTTACAGTATACTAGAATATTTTAATGCATATAGGGTATATTAAAAACAATTCCAACCAAAACTTTTAAATGAAACACCCAGTATATTATTGCATTTTTGCATTCTGTTTTGAAATTCTAAGCATTTTTAAATAACGTACCCTCCTATGTCGATCTTCAAATGTTTTCGAGATGTTAACAGTTGAATACTGTCATACTCTGGGTCTTCTATTTGAAATTTGATGTTGAATACTGATAACTAATGTCAAACTCGTAAAAAGCATAGTTTATTCTTTAGCCAACTATTCGCCTAGCATCTTGTCACCATATAGGGGCAAATTTAGATACATTTTGAATTTTTTAATTTTTCCATTTATGTCCGCGTTTTTCTCAGGGTATGATCGTTCTATTACGCCCAGAATAGAGCCCCAGAAGAGTTTTTAGCTGTGCAGTGTTTTTAGGCTAACTTAATTGGGAGAGTTATTATCGCTACGGCTTTTTTTAGTAAAATGCAAGGTATAATAATAATATTATAAAATATGGTAATAATAGTAGTTTACCTAACTAGTGCGGAAAGTGCCACTTTTCCGCACGCGATTTCATTAAGTACGGAGAAGTCACTGTACGCGAGAGTTAGGTACAATATTTTTTCTACTCGCTTGACTTAAGTATTCATTTAATCCAATAAAAGGAATTTTAAAAATGTTAATTTTTATTTATCGTGACTAAAGTGTTTACCTAACACAAAAAAGAAAATTTTTTAAAATATAGCAATAGATTTATTTTTTATTTTTGGTTGAGTGCAGAAAAGTACCATAAAGTTAGCTTTTCCGCACGCTAGTAGAAAAAATATATTATATTATATTCCGTAGTATCTCATAGTTATATGGCAGCAACGTTACGATATCTAGCGGCTTTAGGGAAGAGGTTTTAAAAAAAGCTAAAAGCAAATCTTTAATGATTTTTTACGGACTTTCCGCTCATAATAAAAAAAAAATTATGGCCCCCAACCGGAGGTACAGGGCCTATTAACTATTTTTGTTTAAATAAGAAGGTACCCCTTGTGGTACCTTTTTGGAAAATTTGTTACAAAAGTTATTTAAGGCACTAGTTTTTTTCGACATCTGTCAATCAATGTGTCAGAAATGTAAAAAAATAAATTTTTATGTCAATTGTTTTAGCTTCAAAATAAACTACATATTTCTCTATTTACTAAGCGGAATAAAGAAAATACCACATAAGGATAGTATTGGCGGCCCATTTGGGCCTCTCACTGAAGGCCCAGGGCCTACCAACATTTTTTTCATGAGAAAGTACTACTTGTAGCACCTTCTTTGGTAAAAAATAAATTCTACTAAAAACACCTTTTTGAAAAGGTTGTCAAAAAAGAAATTCGATTAAATAACTTTTTTCGACATCTGTAAACCCATGTTTTAAAAATTTTAAAAAATCTATTTTTTGTCAATAGTTTGTCTTGAAAATAAACTACATATATCTTTATTTACTAAGTGGAATAAATAAACTACCACGCAAAGATAATATTGGCGCCCTATTTGAAGGCGCAGCCTTATTACCTTTTTTTAAATTTTACTAGATATTAGATAAAAAGGAAATAGATTCTAAGCATATGTCGCTTTTATTTTTTATTCAACCATTTTTAAAGACAAAAAATATATGTTTTTAAATTTTTAACACATGGGTTTACAGATATCAAAAAAAGTTATTTGATCGAATTTCTTTTTTGACAACCTTTCCAAAAAGGTGCCACAAGTTGTACCTCTTCATGAAAAAAATGTTGGTAGACCCTGGCCCTCAGTAAGGGCCCCAAAATGGGTCGCCAATAATGTCCCTGTGTAGTAAATAGAGAAATACGTAGTCTATTTTGAAGCTAAAACATTTCATAAAAAAATATATTTTTTTAAATTTTTGACACATTGGTTGCGAGAATTCAAAAAAACTAGAGCGATAAATTTCTTTCTTAACAAGCTTTCCGAAAAAGTGCCACAAGTGGTATCTTCTTATTTTAAAAAAAATTAGTTGGTGGGCCCTAAGCCTCCAGTTGGGAGCTCCAAAGATTGTTTTTATCATGGGTGGAAAGTCCATAAAAAATCATTAAAGACTTGCTTTTAGTTTTTTTTCAAAACCTTTTCTCTAAAGCCGCTAGAAGCACCGTTCCACTTAAAGAATCCACCCTGTATATGCACATGCACATTATACAGGCAATTAAGAAAATGCTTTTTCTACCTAATAATTTTTTTAAGGCAGTGTACACAGCAATTTCATTAAACGATGTCTGACAATGCAATATGACGAAAACAAAATTGCATTTATACCATTTTCTGTTTTCCGTACTCTCTGTACAAAATGAGTACAATGGAAAAAGTTAAAAAGCACGAGATACACACATAAAATTAGTCATGTCTATGCTGCAGATAAACATGGATGGGTGGAATGGGAATGATGGCCCTCAATTTAGGTAGAAACCGATTTTTATACTTTTACATAATAGAATGGTCAAGCCATGATGGTAATTTAAGGCTTAATATATTTTAGAATAATTTAAGGGGTAACGATTTTGATGAAGCAATTTTCTACTACATTTTTCACATTTTTAAGCCATGATATTGCCCACATTTTAAAGTCTTCTTTCCAAAGTTTCGATTTCTAGAATAAAACACTCAAATTTTTTAAGCTTTCACTGTTTCTTTGGCGTTTAAAAAAAGTACTGCCAGAAATATTTTTTCTCTGTTAAAATGAAAAGTATTTAGAGAGAGAGAGAGCAAAATTTTAGAGGTAGATGAAGAGATAATTTAGTGAAGTGCAAAAAGATTTAAGGTTGTTGAAAAAAAATATTTTGGAGAAAGATGGACATAAATTAAGGCAAATGTTTACTAAATATTTCTGTTATGTCATCTGTCTATCATCTTGAGTGGTGCCGTGCATATGATTTTTATTTTGCAATTTTTATTCAAAAAACAGCAAAAATTTTAATTTTTTAAAGTGTAAAGTGTGTAAAACATATGGTGGTATAATTTCTTTCAATCCAAGTTCTTTACAGTCTTTAAATTTACCAAAAAACGTGTCCTACAAAGTGTATTTTAGCACATCTAAAAATAATTTAACAGGTATTTAGGATTTTTTTTTCAAATGACCGGAAAGTAGTCACTTTCCGTACGATTTTTCATACGGAAAGTTCTACATTACAAGGCATGTTCTTTCGAAATATTTCCACACTTCAGAAAGGACCTTTTTGTTCAATTTTCCGGTCCCTTGATCCTTTTCCGGTCCCATTTTTGGCCAAGTTGGCTATGACTTCTTGTTGAGAGCTTTTAGCTTGTTTTTTTGGGCAGTTTTGACACTTCTAAAAAAGCTGTTTTAAATTTTTTTCAAAAGTTTTGTTTACAAAAATGGACTCAGATCTAGAAAATGAGTTGAATCCGGAGGAAATTATAAAAGTCCACCACAATCGACCACACATTTTTAATTCTCAAAGTAAGAGTATAAATATAGGTAAATAAAGAACAAACCTAGAAATCTGCCTTTTATGATATCTTTATCATTATTTTGCTTGATAAGTAACTGGTCGTCGGTCATCACTGATTTAGCTGTGTGAAGCTAATAGGCACTACACTATATAATTTTTCTAATGTTTTATACAATTTTGCGCAAAAAAATACAAACATAATTTCTAACCAAAAAACTTTACTTGTTTTTCTTAGTTTTCATCTTAAAAACTACCGGCGTTAGCGGCAATGGCTATCTAGCCAACAAGAAGCAGAAAATATCAGGGGACTGTTCATAAATTACGCAACACGGCTAGGCGTCGACGAAAGTGATAGATACTAAAATGTTTTTTCTGATCGTTTGAAAAACAAAGTACGTACGATACATGACCGGAAATTGTCTTTACAGGACGACGTCTGCGGCTCGCCCTGTAAATTTCCTGCGTCGACCTGTAAAGACCAATTTTCCGGTCTAGTGACGTAAATACCTATTAAGAGTCATGATGACTTTACCAGAACAGTAGAGGTACATATTATAAATAAGTTACACTTAACTGTGGAAAAATACCTGTTTTATTAAAGTTTTAACTATTACAGGACGCATAAGACAACACTTTAGCGGGTAGATAAGTTATATTTAGAAACCCCTGTTAGGTCGTTGACTACAAGAGATCGAAAAAAGCTGTAAATGCAAAAGTTTAATAATTTTTGTGTCCTTTCAGATTTCCTATAACCCACTATATTTAGAATTAACATTATTTTATTATTATTATTTTTTATTTTTTAAATCCGGGAGTAAAGGCCATTCTAAAAATGTAATAATTTTACACTAAAAAAACTGGTGTTCTGTATTTCAGAATAGCCTTATACTTAAACAAATATACTTAATGCAAGAATATCTTTCCTTTATACATATTCGGGACTTATATCTGTTATAGTACCGCGCTCTTTTCGCTTGCTGGGACTATCTAAAACCTACGTTTGGGCTATCAAGTCACAGCTTTTTTTTTTATCCCGGCAATGTTAAAATAATGTCGACTTAACGTAATGTTTCGTCCCACCTTTAATAAAGGACGGCATTAACTTTAATTTGTCAACATTATGGGTAGCACAATAGGTCACTTCAACAATCTGTCACTGTCGCATGATTGACAAGTCACGGAGGGCAAACAAAGCGATTTTCCATAAGTAGTAGCGTTAACTTCGAGTGATTTTCTGGATTTTCCAGTGACTTTCAATAGGTGAAAATGCATTTTTATTATAGTTTGTTCTTTTTGAAAAACGGATAGAGGTGGTTTGTTAGTGGATTTTTTTCAGGAAGTGCCAATAAACCGTGAAATTTCAATAGAAAATTATATTATTCCTTTCATGCTTTCAAAAATACCTGCAATGGCTGCCTTTAAATGACCTTTTTTCACTTAATTTCTTTAATAATAAGGTTTGTAAAAATACTTATGTCTTTATTCCCACATTTTAAAGCTCCACATCTTTGGACAAAACCTGCCCCAAAAAATTTAAATGCTTTAAGTTTCTTGTATGCCTTCATTTGCTTTTTTGTGTAAAAACTTGTTGTTAACACCAAATATGCTACTTGTGTATTGATGGTAAATTCACAGGTTTTGAACTAAATTTAGAATCTTTCACGGTAAATGGGTCTAAGTTTTTCTATGAATTTCTGAGCCAAATCAGGAGTCTCACTTTTTAGCTTGTTTAAATAGTCTTTTATTGTACAGTTTGGCTTAAGTTGGGTCCTCGTGGTTTGTTGGGGTAACACAGAAGCGGCATTTTCTTTTTAAATCTTCCTAAAATACAAATAAAAACCTTAAAACACAAATAAAAACCAATGTAAACAAAACAAACTGTGACTTTTGGCACCGTAAACTGCCTTTATCCGTTTTTGATTGAAAGTCACTGGAAAATTCGGAAAATCACTCAAAGTTAACATTACGTCTTATGTTTGCCATCCGTGACTTGTCAATCAAGCGACAGCGACAGATCCTTGGACTCACCTATATAAGCATGTTTAGATGACATGTTTATATGACAAAAAAATTGTGTAGCTAAAATTTACAACAAAATTCCAGACAATCTAAAAAATGTATGTGCATTTGGCTTTAACAGAAAACTGAAAAAATATTTACTTCAGAGCAAATAAAAATAAAATTTACCGACTCATTTTCGTTACTATTTTATATTTATTCTATTTATTTTCATTGTCTTTAATTGTATGAAAAGATCTTGGGTGGAAATAACGAAAATTCAAACTTGGATGAACATCCCACAAGGAACACACAAAAGATCAAAGCGAAATGATTAAACGATGTTTCGTACCCTCCACTATACATCATTAAAGTTTAATGAGGGTGGAGGGTGACCAGTGAAACAACAAACAATGAGCCCACGCTGGTTACCCAGGGCGAAACATCGTTTAATCAGTTCTCTTTTCGCTTTCGTCGTTTTGTGTGTTCCTTGTGGGATGCTCATCCAAGTTTGAATTTTCGTAATTTCCACCCAAGATCTTTTGATCTTTTGTTTTTTAGTTTCTTTTCGGTTGAAGTAACTGATTTGGAGGTTTCTTAACTTCTTTTTGTTTTAAATGTATGGTTTTAACGCCACATTAATGGTAAAGCCATGATGACCCTTAAAATAATTTTCTTATATACCTGTTAAATTATTTTTAGGTGTGCTAAAATACACTTTAGCAGCACACGTTTTTTGGTAAATTTAAATACCGTTAAGAACTTTGATTGAAAGAAATTAATACCACCTTATATCTTACACTCTTTACGCTTTGGCAAAATGGCAAAATAAAATGAGACAGATGACATAACAGAAATTTTTAGTAAACAAGTGCTTTAAATTATTTTCATCTTTCTTTAAAATACTTTTTTATATCCTGCTGTCTCTCTTCAACAACCTTAAATATTTTTCAAGTCTCTAAAATATCTCTTCATCTACCTCTAAAATTTTAACAGAGAAAAAAATTTTTTTGGCAGTACTTTTTTTGAACGCTAAAAAACAGTAAAAACTTTAAAAAAAAATAAAGAGAGATTAAAGAGCTTAATTATTATCTAAATAATTTTTAGAATGCCTGCCAAAAAAAAAACACAATAAATTTTATAAAGTAAGATCTCCCCCACAGACTCTGGCAAGTACTTATACACTCGATACCGAGTATGATTTTCCTCTATTTTGTATCGTCGCTATCTGTTGTGCATTTTTTGATAGCTATGTAAGCCAATTCTAGAGCCGCACATCCTTCCACAGTCGTGGCACACCCAGTCTCCGATAGCAGCCTGGTTTTGTTGGTAATCCATTCTTCCATTTTGTCGCTCCTTTTTACGTTCTCTCTTTTCCATCTCTAGTCTACGTCGTTGCTCTTTAAAAGTTTGTGCTCCCTCATAGAATGTTCGGTGCCACGAAGCCCTATCGTTTGCCGTGGTCTCGAAGTTGTTTATATCCTTTTTTGTTGACCTACTTGATTTCTCTTTCCCTCCTTCAGTTGTCCATAAAATATCTGCTTTGGAAGACGTGTTTCGGGCATGCGGATAATGTGACCAGTCCAACGAAGCTTGTGCTTGAAGATTAGGGCTTCTATACTAGTTTTTCTGGCTTCTTCTAAAACACTTATGTTTGTTCGTCGGTCTTGCTATTTGATTCTCAGTATTCGTCTTAAACAACTTTGATGATATTTTTCTAGTCATTTGATATGGCTTCTATAGGTGGTCCACGTTTCGCATCCGTATGTTAGTGTTAGAGTTGGTATTGTAACTGTGTTGTAGACACGAAGCTTGGTCTCCGCATTGATGTCGTGATTGTTGAAGACTCTCTCCGAAGGCCGTCCGAACGCTGCGCTAGTATATTTTAGGCGATGCTGTGTTTCTGCGTCAATAGTTGCATTTCATGATAGGTGGCTCCCAAGATATGGATAATGTTCCACGTTCTGCAGAGGATGGCCATTTATGGAAATGTTTGGAGCTTGGGGATTCGTATCTGGTTCTGGTTGGTGAAGAATTTACCTTTTGGCAAGATTGACCTCTAGGCCAATGCGTTTGTAGGCTTGGTTAAATGCGTTGATTACCAGCTGTAGGCCTTCCTCTGTATCGGCCATAACGACGTTGTCATCGGCGTACTACAGTTCGATTACCGAGGTCGTTGAGACCTTAGTTTTGGCTCGCAGTCTGCCTAGGTTAAGTAGGCCACCGTCGAATCTATATAGAATTTCCACCCCTGGCGGTAGATGTTCCACATCAAGGTGAAGCATGGCACCTAAAAATATAGAGAATAGGGTGAGCGCAATAACATACCCTTGTTTAACGCCTCTCGTAATCTGGAATGACTATCCTGGTCGATCGTTGCTCAGGACTGTTGCATTTATATATTTTTGAGAGCATCCAGCTTCTGCCAGTATTTTCCATAGAGCTTCTCTGTTGACCGAGTCAAATGCTTTTACTAGGTCTATGAGTTTCATGAAGAGAGGGCGATTTTGTTTTCTACATTTCTCTTGCATTTGTCTGGCACTGAAGATCATGTCAGCTGTGCCTCGATTGGGCCTAAATCCACACTGTGTCTCTGGCAGATTTTGTTCAGCAATCGGAATTAATCGGTTTGATAGTATCCGTGCAATAATCTTTCCAGCAGCAGAAAGCAGAGATATACCTCTGTAGTTTCCACATTGGGTCTTGTCGCCTTTTTTGAAAATGGTAACTATAGAGGCGTCTCTGAGTTCGGCAGGAATGGTCTCAGTGATCCATATTTTACTTATTAGAATGTGCATTTGGGAATTAAGTGCGGGACCCCCTTGTTTGTAGAGTTCAGTAACGGTACCATATGTGCCTGTTGACATGTTATTCTTTAGCTATGTGATTGCCTTTTCGACCTCCTCTAATCTCGGAATCTCACTTAGGTGTTGTTGTGCAGTTTTCTCCGTAATTTTGTTAAAGATGTCATTATCGACCTGAGACTCTCTGTTGAGTAGTTCTTGGAAGTGTTCTTTCCATCGTGAATTGATAGAGGATCTCTCTTTAAGCAGCCTTGTTCCATCTTTGGATCGTAGAGGATTGATACCTTGTGTAGTGGGACCATATATCATCTTAGTTTCTTGAAAAAGACTCTGGTGTTATTGGACTCAGCTAGATGTTGCATTTCATTCGATTTTGTTGTCCACCATTGGTTTTTTAATCTACGTGTTTGCCTTTGTACTTCTGCTTTGACTTCTTGATATTGCCTTTTCTTTTCGTTAGAGTTAGGGTGGCTTTTCTTGTGCGAGTCCAAGGTCCAAGGTTATTATATTAGTGGTTAGTCGTAGTTTAATTTACGTTGTATATAATAGTTTAAGTTATGCTATAGTTTAGTTCAATTTGTTGATTTGCGTCAATGAAATATGATATTGAAAAAAAAATTATCTATAGGACCCGCTGAGTTTGAATATAAAAGAAAAAATTTGCGGAAACGTACTACCACATTTCTACAAAAAGTGGCCTCTTTCACTTTTTCTTGAAAATAATGAATTTCTGCAGATTTTCATTTCCATATTTGAGGAGAAGAAGTGAAATCTAGAGCCGTTAAAATTTTTTTCATGTCACATTTCTACAAGAAGTTCAAAAACGGTTCATTTCCGCACATTTTCAATGAAATAGTTATATTCAGAAGAATGTTCAAATTCGAAAATTGTAATATTTTTTTTTAAACAGATTTCCATAGAAAATTGTCGTTTCTTCAGTTTTTTTCATTTTCGCACATTCTCATTTCTATATTTCCATTGAGTGAATCAAGTAGAAACTACAACCGTTTTTATTTTTTCTGTAACACGTTTCTATACAAAGTGTCCTTTTTGTCCATTTTTCTCGAAAACGGTGCATTTCCGCAATTTTTATATGTCATTAAATTTACAAGGCATTCCAAAAAAAAGTTTTTTTTTCTCAAAACGGTACTATATATTCAAGCTGTTAGGAAATATAAAGCGCTATCTACCCAGTCTTTCATTATTCTGATCTTTGTCGGGCCCTTGGGGGATGCATCAGCTTTGATTAAAATATTGCGTTTTTGCGCTTTGTTGAATATATTGGCTCAAGTTTCAAATGAGCAAATTGCATGCCGCAAAAAGGACCAATTTTTAAAAATAAGGAGACAAAGTACGCAATGGCGTAATAAAACCACAATTACACTGGAAGTCTGGCGCCACACAGTGTATCGAGGTATAACTTGGACATTCGTTTTAAAATTCAATTACTTTTTTTCCGTTGTCTTTTAATTCTTTATTTTAGTTTAATAAAAAGGTAAAATGTTCGTTTTTTATGTTTTGTATAGAAATTCCACATATCTCAAAAACTCAATAAAATTAGAGGTATAATTTTACAAATATATATTTAGTAATTATAGTAGTATCAGTGAACATTGCTTGTGCTGTGGTAGTATAGTAACAAAATATTCACCTGTCTTTGATAGTAAGTAATGTGGAAAAAGCTCGTTTTATATAAGCATAAGAAAATGTTTAAAGGCTTTTTTTTACGGATATACAGCGTGAGTGTTTTTCGCCAGTTCAGAAATTGATTTTTTTATTATATTTAAATAATAACATAAAAACAAGTTATTCAGCTAACAATTTTAAGGTTTGTTTGCTTTGCTTTAATAAATATCACAATTTAAAAGCGTTTTGGTATAGGGTGCTCCATGTAGATGATCACAACCATTGTATCTATTTATATGTGAGGTAGAAAAAAGTTATGCTTAAAAAGCTTTTATAACTTCTAAGAGGCCTTAAAAATTCTTATCTAAAAAAGGCAAGTGTCATTCTAAATGTCAAATTTAGACAGCAACTTCTCTATATGTAAAACCCTATGTATTTTAATGCATTTTAAAATATCAGTATTTTCCTGATTTTAAAAATGTGTAACTAATTATGTACCCCTCTATAATTAGTTTTGAAATATATGGAGTTTTTTCACTTTGACTTACAACTTTTTGAAATTTATTTATAAGTCATGGTTTTCGCTTTCTTCATAAAACGGTAAATCATAGCCACCTAAGTGAAAAAACTGTGTAACCCAAGGCATAAAACACCTAACTATTCAAGGGGTGGTCGATTCCTAAAAACTATTTGTATACAAAGTGATTGTTTAAAAATAATTGGGTTTTAATATATCTTAGTGGCATAAAAATACTTTTTTTTGGTGGTGGGTATCCAGTAATTGTAGAGAAAATACAATTTTTGTTCAAATAATTACGTCCTTATGGAATTTCTGTTGCTTTAAAGGTTTTTGTTAAAAATAATAATTTATAGTGGAGGGGGGTGTATAAGCTTCCAAAATAAAATAAAAAGTTTATTTTTTACCCACCTAATTAGAATTACACTTTTAATTTATTACTCGATTATTTCGAGGGGTCGCAGGTGGTTGCAGCCAACCTTTATGGATTTTATTTAGACAGCATGGGGTCCCATTTAAATACATATTTTTTTGATATACCACAAAGCGGGAATCATAAGCTTGGTACAATAATTTTTTGATTGATAAACTGAATATCGGTAAATATTTTGACGTATTGGACTAATAGTGATTTTAACTCAAAAATATATTATTTTCGTCTACAGTATAGACAACCAAAAGAGTTATATTGTGTTTTCTAAAAAGAACAATATGTTTGCAACACAGAAATATAATATTGGATACATAAAATCATACTTTTGAAAAATCGTCAAGGTCCGTCCATTTACTGCGCCGGCCTCTGTGGCGCATTAAGTGGCGTATCTGCCTGCCGCACTGAAGCTCTCGGGTTCGAATCCCGGCTAGGTGCATAGATATTTTATGTTTATCTTTAACTTTGGGCATTGATCTTTAATGGATGGAAAAATCCCAGTATAAAAAAGACTAGAATTGTAGCAGGCCTTTATTAGAGCTTTATTTTTTAATAATTAAGGGATGTTATTAACATTTTTAATTATAAAAGCGCATTTTATACGCTAGCATTTAAGTCCGTCGGACTTACTGCGAGGAGTTGAGAAGTTCACAATCTAATCCAAAATTAATTCTGCAGAATTGCCGAAAACTTAGAAATGCAGCCATAGTATACGGTATCAATTTCTATAAAGCCTAGAGTAGGGCCACTTTAGAAAGAAAAACTGCAAAAAAATATTAGTAAACTATTTTTCAAAATATGGGTTTTGCAAGAGTAATTTCGTTGATTCTGATGATACACAATAAGGGTTTTTCCTCGAAGAAAATACCAGTTACCAGGTAACTCGGTTACCTGTTTTTGATTTTTCTTCGCGGAGTAACACAAACCACGACGTCACAAGTAACCAGACAATGTTACCAGCCTAGGGGATGTGGTAAGGCGGAAAATGTGAGGTTAAAGTGCAATTTATTGATTGTTTATAATTTTTGTTTACCAAACCGTTACATCATGAAAAAGAGTCCGAAGAACTACATTTCTGTACAGAGAGAGAGGGACAAATATACCTGTTGCTCAAAATCGTCCTTGAACTTCATGTTTATGAAACCGAATATTTTAAAATCGGAAAAGTAAGTTATGGTAACTCAAAATATCCTGTTTTTTACAAGCTTTTATTTAACTTGCATTGTATGTATGTACAGGCTGGTCCAAATTCGAGGGGCCTTTATAGCTTTGGACTTTTGCAGCATAGTTAGCCCAAAACTAATATACATGTTACGGGCTCGATTTTCAAGAGAAGTCGAAAACTAAAAACCGCATAGCGATATGTGAAAGCGTTTCTGAGCTACAGGGTAATTCTGAAAAATATGCGATTTTAAAGGCCTTCTACAACTTTTTTATTTGTAAAGATAGAGATTTTCATTAAAAACATTTTTTGAAGAAGTTCTACCGCACGAAGCTACCTAAATGCATTACGAAGTGCATCTTCCAATTCCCTTATATTAGTTGGGCGATTTCGAAATACAAGGTATTTGACTCTCCCCCCACAAAAAGAAGTCGCAAGAGGTCAGGTCTGGAGACCTGGGGGGCCAATATATAGGACCTTTATTTCCGATCCAGTTTTCGGCAAACACAATATTTAGCAAATTAGTAATGTCTCGTGCATTGTGAGGAGGTGCACCGTCATGTTGAAAGTATAGCTCATTATTTTGCTGAAGTGGCAAATTGTCGATAAACGGAATCACCTGCTCTTCTAAAATTTGTTGGTATCTTTCGGCATTTAAATTTCCATCAAAAATATATGGCCCAATAATTTGTCCTCTGTAGATGCCTACCCATACCTTAAAACTTAACCTTCCCTGATTCGCTTGTTCCACCATAATATGTTGTTGCCAGTAATAGCACTTATATCTGGTGAATATTCCATGACTAGAAATCGTTGCCTCATCCGTTCAAATAACTTTTCTGGCAAAATCGGGGTCTTCTTGGCTTTTATTTAGGTACCACCTGCAAAATGCACATCTTGGAGAAAAATCTCGTGGACGTAATTGGTGCACCCGTCGGGGTCGATAGGGCCTAAACTTGTGTTTTTTAAGCACCCGAACGGCATTCCTACGTGGAATTCCAGTGTTTCTCTTCATAACCCTGGTGGAAGTATTCGGGTTAATTTCTATTTCTCCTAGAACCGTTAGTTCTTCCAACTCTGTATCTCTAGCTAGGCTTCTATACGTCCTCGGCCGCGGTTTTGTAAAAGATCCGTATTCTTGTAGATGACGTTTTAACTTCAAAAATATTTTTGAGCTAGGTTGCCTTCTTTCCGGATATCTCTGGAAATATAGATTTAACGCCGTCTGTCGATTTTCGCTACTTTCAATATAACATTTTATCATGTCGTACTTTTCAAAGTTTTCAAACATTTTGATATCTTGACGAAGACGCCACTTTTGACACTTGGGATCGTTTATCATGGCAATTGTTTTTATTTGATCATAGCTACCTAGATATATACCCTAAAACTGCATAGGTCAGAGTTAAACACAGCCTACTATGGTAATTATTAAAAATTGCAGACATCTGTTTAACTACTTAATAAAAATAGAAGTATGATACATCGTTTAACAGGAAATTTTATTACAAAACTAATTTTTTTTTAAAAAATTCCATTATTCCATTTAAAAAAATGTAACTTTGTGTTATATCTCGTGAACTAAAGGCTTTAAGACAAAATCGGTGAAACAGGTAGATTTGTCCTTAAAAAGTCTTCAAAAAATGTTTTTAATGAAAATCTCTATCTTTACAAATAAAAAAGTTGTAGAGGGTTTTTAGAAACGCACATATTTGAGAATTACCCTGTAGCTCAGGAATGCTTTGACATATCGCAATGCGGTTTTTAGTTTTCGACTTCTCTTGAAAATCGAGCACATAACGTGTATATTAGTTTTGGGTTAACTATGCTGCAAAAGCCCAAAGCTATAGAGGCCCCTCGAATTTGGACCACCCTGTACACTTCCGGCCACATAAAATGCGTACGCCGATTTTATATAGTATATTATGGGCCTCGCAACTCAGTTACCTTTTAGGTATTTCAAATTGACAAGAAATGTCACCTTATATTAAAAATGTCTCAACTACACGAATTCTAAAAAGCCCAAATTTTGGCAAAATTAGACGGGGTTGGTCGGTTCGAAGAGTAGAGCGACCCCTTACGGACGAACAATTGTAAGAATAAGAAGAAAGTATCAAGAAGAAGGAACTGTTCCACAAAGGCGAGGCACTCTCTTGACACAAGTCAGTACGCCTCAGCAGGATCAGCAACTGATCGATCTTCTTCAAGACCACCCATTTGCGATGACCTCAGAAGCGAAAATCGAGGCACATTTTACTGAATCCATAAGGACGATGCACAGACCCGATAAGCCGTTCTAGACTTAGATGTCGCGTTTCTGCGAAGAAAATCTTACTTAGTGCGGAAAAGAAGCAAGCCAGTTAATTTTTGCACTAAACTATTCATACAAGAATGAGCTTTAAGAATAAGTTTTTATAATAAACTGTTGAATAATTGTCTTATTAGTAAATTAGTCTAATAGTAAAGTGGTCAGACTGCTTATTTTTGTGTTTACAACGGTAAAAGATCTAACCTGTAATTCGAAAACGTCAAAGTCATTTACAATAAGCAACGCAAATAGCAAAACTTAAATTCAACAGACCTGCAGCTAACTTCTGCTGTACGCATTTTATGTGGCCGGAAGTGTAACTAACAATGTTTGTTTGTGTGGAATATTGCTACTTAAATTTAACCAACTTCGCGACATCCGATCGGCTTCAAATTTGGCATGCTTATATAGTTGCGATGACAACACAAGAATATAGTGTGATGAAATTTGACAGCTCCCCCCTACTCGAAAAGGGTGGAGGGGGGTACAGTTGAAGTACGCCCGATTTCGTTGAAATTTGGTGTGTTGGGGCACTTGAGGATTGAGATGACGCATTTCCAATCAGATTCTTAAAATTCAATATGGCGGATTTAAGATGGACGATTTTTGGTCATCTTTTGCTAACCAAATTTAACTAACTTATAAACATCCGATTGACTTCCAATTTGGCATGCATTTATAGTTCCGGTGACCATACAACAATATGTCATTATTATGCACCCCTCCCCACTACGAGGGGAGTGGAGGGGAAAAAAAAAGTTTTAACCAAAATTGGTATACATGGGCTTTTGGGGATAAGAAATAGGAATTTTTGATCAGAGTTTGAAAATTCAATATTGCGGATTCAAGATGGACGTTTTTTGGTCATGTTTTGCTAAGCAATTTTAACTGACTTATCCATATTCGGTTGTGTTCAAGTTTGGTATGCGGTTATAGTTCCGGTAAAAGTACAATAATATGGTATTCTCAGGTACCCACCTCCCTCTAACGAGGGAAGTAGAGGGGGAAAATATTTAGTTTGTTCGATTTTAATCTAAATTGGCAGAGATAGGTTTTTAGGGAGGAGGATTATGAATTTTTGATCAGATTTAAAAATTTCAAAATGGATGATTAAGGGTACAAATATAAAAATTAAAGGTGTGTGTTCAAATTTAGTATGTGTTTATAGTTCCGGCGACAATACAATAATATGGTATTATTAGGTACACACTTCCCTCTAACGAGGAAAGTGGAGGAGAGAAAAGTTTTAGTTGGTTCGATTTAAATCAAAATTACCATATAGGGGTTTCTCGGAAAGGGGATATGAATTTTTGATCAGATTTGAAAATTTCAATATAGCGTATTCAAGATGGACGATTTAGGGTACAAATCTAAAAATTAAAAAATAAATTTTTATTAAAACAAACTTTTAAAGAACAAGATTTTATTAAATGCTCTCAAAAGTAGAAAATAATTTCTTATCTTTCTTATACAATAATAAAAGCGATGGGCGCAAATTAAAATTTAAAAATTTTATCTTTACGGTGCCAAAGAAAGAAGAACTAAATTCTTCTTCTATTCCAATGATAAACATAATGCTTTCATCTAAGGAAGAATGGGTGAGATTGACGTGCTTTGAAAATGTCCTTAGGTTACGGAGTAATACAACTGTTTCTTAGGTGATGATAGGTAGATACCTAAAGTTAAAATTTTTAATTTGCGCCCATCGCTTTTACTATAGTATAAGAAAGATAAAAAATTATTTTCTACTTTTGAGAGTATTTATTAAAAGCTTGATCTTTAGAAGATTTTTTTAATAAATATTTATTTAACATTGTATGCAGGTTAAAGAGGTTTGTTTTAAGTTAACTAAAAGCCGTCGTGGACTAGTATGAACACCATCTTTACCTGCAGAAAAGAAGATCGCAATATAGCAACAGGTAAAATCGTATTAGTGCAACTTGGCGAGTACATGGCAATGTGCTTCACATATCACCGAAGTAAAATTTCTCATTCGACGACGCCATTCCTCTTTTTCAGCAATTCTGCGGCCCACGCTATACATACAACAATAAGGTAGAAGTAATATTGTCGGAATCAGAGGGTGGACGGTGGCAAAAAGCACACTCAAAATTAGATACGGATCAAAAAGATGTGCCCTGTGTCTTTGAAATGCAGGAGGTGTAGCCGGGTTTGTGACCTGCGTTTTCGGGCAATGGGACCCCTCAAGTTACCTGCTTGGACTCTGGAGACTCCTGGGCTGCTGATGCTGAGGAGAAATAGTCTACCATCAAAAACCAAGTTCTTCTAAGACGGGAGCGATATTAGATAGATGCAAGTCTAATATAAAGGGTGTCCTAACAAATCCCAGTTCACCCTAATATCTCCAGAACCAAAAGAGATAGAGAAGCAAAATTTCACATAATCAGATGGTTTACAAAAAAGTATTTTTTTGGATGCTAATTGTGCCGCCATTCATTAAGGGGGCAAGGCTAGGGCGGAAAAAATACTTTTTTTTAAATGAGATACCCTGTAAATTTTCTAAAATTTGATTAGAGATTTTTCTCTAACGGTTTCTAAATAAAATGACAAAAATTTCTAAATAGGAGCAATAATTTAGATAAAGAATCACCGAATATCTGTGTTTTCTTGTTTAACTTATATTGGTCTTATGGAGATAATTTTTCCGATTTTATTGAAAAAACATTACAGAAAAAAGTAACATATTAGGTGTTTTTGGAAACAGAAGGTAAGGCCGCCCTAGCTCCGCCTCCTCTAATAACTGGTGCGATGATTAGCATCCCAAAAGATACTTTTTTGTAAACCATCTAATATTGTGAAATTTTACTCCTCTGCGTCTTTTAGTTTTGGAGATATTAGAGTGGACTCGAACTTTTGGGCCACCCTGTATAGTATGATCACTCTTTAGAGTTGTGTAAAGCCAGCGGTCCACTGTATATACTTGCTACGTATTTTAAAGTTCCTTGTCCTCGATAAAGAAATGTCAGGCAGAAAAAAAACTTGCATCCTAAGGAGCACGTGCATTAGTCGGGGTTCATGAGGGTATGCCAGAAAGGGCCCATAAGGTGGCCTAATTGCCAGACCTAAGGGCCGTCCATCTTTCACTATTTTAAATTAACTACTTAAGAGGACGCCTTTAAGCCTTATTATGACTTTTTGTTTAAACAATTGAAGCTTTAGTTTTCGTGAACCCATTTGGATATCGAAAGTCAGAAATCCAAAGAATAAAGCAGCAAAACTCTCAAGAAGCTGAAACAAATAGTTGTTCTCTCCCGTTTAAAAGAATTTATACTTATGCATATTACTAGTGCCACACTAATGAGCTGCTCCTATACTTTGGAAGACATTATATTGTCAAGAAGGCCCATTTTTAGGCTTTATTTATTTGGATAGCAAAATGTGGGGATAAAATACCGCTGCAAGCGATATGTTGCATAACTAAGACAAGGAAGATTACACTCCATCCCAAATTGCTGCGGACCAGTTTTTTGACACCGACGATGACAGTTCCATTTAGCTTCTGTGTCTAATTTTCAGCCGCAATATTGAAATTGGTCCAGAGAATTTGAAACAAGGTGTAAAATTATATCTCAAAAATGGAGCCAGTAACATGTAACAGTATTAGTTTTTCGTTACTCTCTCGAAATATAAATATCTAAAACCCCACAATCCCCTTAAATTTGGACCACTCTGTACCATAGCATGCACGAAATCGCACTCAATGCAATCACGCCTTTAAAATCCAATTTCTTCCGCAAGAGTTGGGATTAAGCCACTTCAGCTCACGGTTAAATTTAAAAACTTTAACAAAAGCTGTCGGCTAAGAGCTCTTCATTAAATTGGACACTAACGTATTCAGATAAGATAGCTATTAAAAAGAACACTTTCAGTATCTGCCTAGGTGGTCAAATGTTTAAGTCTATATACAAGGTGGATTCTTGAAACGGAACGGTGCTTCTAGCGGGTTAGAATTTGGTTTCACAAAAAATCCAAAAACACCGTCAACTGACATTTTTAATTTTCTTTAATCGGGCTATCTTGGATTTTTTTTATGTCATTTTGTTTACAAGGTATGGAAAAAAAATATTTTTTAAATAGGACACCCTTATTCTAAAAAAAATTATGTTTTTGACGATACCACATACTAATATTCTATCTCTTACGGTTGCCGATGGTAAAACGTTAAGTAAAAAAAAATAGGATAAGTGTCAATTTTTGTTTAATCATTTTTTTTGGCTACAATTTTGTAAACTTTCTCGGTTTTCTTCGACAGGTGGCGCACACAGTTACTACGTCTCGACGGATTACAAACTTTTTGTTTTAAATTCGTGAGGTGTGCATGGTCACTGTGTAGTTTCAACAGTCAGGTACAGTCCTATGAATCCCTGATGATTCCTAATAAGGATAAAACAGGTATGTAGGTGTCTGGATTCTCCATTAGACATTGGAGGCCTGGTTGTAATGAAGTGAGAAGCAAAAACGTTTTTTCCGATATTCTACGAGTGTTACTTTAATTTTTATTTGCGGATACGAGATTCATTTTGTTGTATTTTAAATAAAACATATTATTGGACAAATTCTTTTTCTAAATAATAATAAATACCGTATAAACTCGGACATAAACAAATCAAAAGCGGCGTGCCAAAGTAGAAATGCTGTCTTAAAAATAACGTGACGTTAGCTACGTCACAACGCGTTATTAAGCGATAAAGTCACCTAACGGGGATTTTTTATAAGAGGTGCAAAAGGTTTCTAATACCTCGCTGCACTTGTTATTTAAACCAACGGCAACGCTTGTAAATAAGCGCTAGTTGTTAAAACTACTATTAAGAGAAAAAATTTAGTATATAATAGACTATATTGGAAGATAATGCAAACGAGAGGCCCTGCATACAATTATTGATAGTTATTGTTTTACCAGAGGTGAGTAACAGGATTTAGCAGTTGTTAGGTAAATGTTCACAATTTTTGTGTGTGTTGGCAATGATCACGGTCCCAAGAATAAGATACGGTCTAGTAATTTTGCCCCACTCTTCGACCATTAATGCAAGACCTATTTTTTGCTTTTTTTTATTATAACTTTTTGTGTATAATGCATTGATCTATAAACCAAGAAACTCATCGTATAACTTGGAATTAGTATTCGTAGTTCAGAAGTTAGATTATGCAGTTGTTATTTTTCCTGTTTTGGAAGCTATTTTATTTTGTACTTGAATTTTGCCAGGCAATTTTGGGAGAGTGATTATTGTGTTATTTAAAAGTAAAGATTTGTTGTGCATGCTATATGCAATAAATCTTATTGCAAATTTAAAACTATAAGCGACACTACATTCGGTATCCTCACTTAGACCCATTCTGTGCAATGGTACTTTCAACCACTGTCCGGATTTCCTGCCTGGTGAAATCAATGAGTTTTCCGGACCTCTTTCTGCAGGGTTCTGTAATGAACTCTTTGAAATGTGCCAGTTCTGGCAATTCTCTCCGGTATTGGTGGAACTTATTCTCCATCCAGTCTGAGAGTATCGAAAAAGAGCAGCATTTTATGACCGAGCGTGTTGGCGATAGTGTCGAACCTTTATAAAAATTAAAAATCGTCGCACAAAATATACAACCCGACTTACGATGTAAGAAGATAATGGAATTAGGTTAGTATTCACCAAGGCAAAAATTCCCCGATTAAGCTTTAATCTTCAAGATTCTAATTAGTACAGTAAATCGACTCCATTTTTTTGATAAATATATAACCAGGTTTTGAGCATATGGGTGTATATGTGCATATTTAAGTTTTGGCAAATAATGGCGTCATAGTGATTAACCATTATACTGGATTTTTAGCATGCGCATAGTTTTATGCCAATATTTTTGGAAGTACAAGACTCATTTAAATAAGAAATAATGCAGCATTTACAGAGAAAATCTGGTTTTCGTACAAAAAAAATACAGAGATGTTTTTTTTATGTTTTTAAAAATATTAAATTTTACGTATTTTGGAAGCGCTGCTTGTCGTTCTTTACACTAGTCATTTATGTCAATTATTTTTATAATTTGCTCCATATAGATACCTTGAAACTGGTGTAACCAGCATTTACAGAGAAAGAAATAAGAAAATTTACATTTTACAAGAAATAGAAGATCTAGATGGTAAACATGACACTTTCAATTTACACAAACGCATAAAGGAAGCGGCTGGACTATTTAATAAAGGACAAGCTGGAATCCTTGCGGAGAATCAAAGCAAAATCGTACCGGATACCAAAGAAAAACTAGAAGAATGGTGTAGCTACATAGAACATCTCCTTACCGATAACGGATCCAAACAGCCAGATGAATTCTTAAACCAAGGCATAGATATAACACGCAATATCTTCAGCTAAAAACAGAAAAGCGGTAGGGCAAGACGAAGTATAAACTGAGGTTTTAAAGCTAATAAACAACGAAGATTCGCAAAATACGCTGGTCAAACTTTTTAACTTGATTTATCGTAGCGGTAAAATCCCTGCTGACTGGCTAAAATCAACCTTTGTTACGCTGCCTAAAAAACATTTAGCAAAGAAGTATAGTGACTATCGCCTAATCAGCCTAATGAGCCATATGTTAAAAATATTTATAAAGATTATCCGCAAAAGAATTTATGGGAAATGGGAAATGCATGGGTTCGGGAAAAGAGAGGCCTTGTTTGGCATTCAAGTCTTAGTTCAACGGTCTAGGGATGTGTCGGTGCCAGTATATGCCTTTTTCATAGATTATGAGAATGCGTTTGATGGAGTCCAACACGAAAAGCTCATAGAATCACTAAAACAAGTTGGTTTAGAGGACCAAGATCTAAAGATAATCGCTAATCTATTCTGGAATCAGATTACTCAAATAAAGGTCGATGACCAACTGTCCGAAGAGGTCCAAATAAGAAGAGGAGTACGCCAAGATTGTATATTGTCTCCGCTGTTGTTTAAAGTAACGAAATAATAGAGAATGCACTTCATAAGTGCAAAGAGGGTCTAACCATAAACGGCATAAAAATCAACAACATACGATATGCCGACGACACTACACTGTCATAATAGCGGACACGTTGGAAGGCCTGCAATTCGGACTTAACTTAAATGTTGGAAAAACAAAATGTATGGTCATATCCAAGGAAAAGAACATCCGAGGCATGTTAGAAGTAAATGGGCAGCAAGTCGACCTCGTGGATTCATACAAATACTTGGAATGCCTTCTTAATGAGAACTGGGACAACATGCAAGAATTGAACATGCCAGATCAGTGAAATCAGAAATCAGTGTTGTGTAGTCGCGATCTTAATACCACACTCCGTATTCGTGTGCTTCGCTGTTATGTTTTAAGCATCTTATATTATGTCACGGAAGCATAGACACTGACTGAGGCCACGTGCAAAAAGTTGGAGGCATTGTTCGTAAAGAAGAATTACATTTTACGTATTACGTTACGTATTTTGGAGGTGCTGCTTGTCGTTCTTTGCACTAGTCTTTATATTAATAGTTAATTTTATAAAACATAACAAACATAATATTTTTTCTTCACATAATATTTAAGTATGTCTTCTTGTCCCCTACGAGTGGAGTGGAGGGGAGAAAACGCCTAAGTTTGTCCGATTTCAATCAAAATTGGTATACGGGGGTTTTTCGGGAAAAGAAATACGAATTTCTATTCAGATTTTAACTGACTTATACACATCCGATTGTCTTAAAATTTGGTATGCGTTTATAGTTCCGGTGACAATACAATAATATGGTATTATCAACTCTTCCTAATGAGGAAAATGGAGGAGGAGAAAGATTTAGTTCGTTCGATTTAAGTAAAAATTGGCATACAGGGGTTTTTCAAACACAAGCTTTTATAAAATATGAAGTGAACTAAAAAGTCGAAAATAATTTTTAGTATTCTGATATTATATTAATAAAAGCGATATATTAGGGAAATTTTAAGGTAGCTCGGGTCGAGTTGGGTTGGATTTACTTACCCTTGTATTTCTCTGCTTTATTGTGAATTCAGATTCTTGTGAACAATCATAATATAATCAATAACATACATTTATCGAGTCAACATGGCCAAACTTTCTATAATGCGCCCATCGCTTTTATTATTATGATATCAGAATGACCAAAATTATTTTTAGAGTACTTTATATTTTATAAAAGCTTATATTTCAAAAGCTTTTTTTATATAAAATTATTCCAATGCAGAAAGCTGATTTTTTTTAAATAAAAACTTATCCTTTATTTTCGGAAAAGGTATTGCACCATCTGTTGTGTTTCCCAGGAAAATATATTACCGTATACTTTTTAATTAAAACAAAATTACCAAACTGGATGTTTTAATGTATTCGCGTGACTAACCGTGTTGCTGCATGCTCGGTTAAAAAGATGTATTTTATTTTGGTGTTGCTTTTTTTAAATACAATTTTTTACTAAAATACTTACGAGGTATATGGGTGATGTTTGTTGGGGCGCTTCTCTATTAGTCCACACTGCTCTCTGCTCTCATTCACATTTAGTTTTTAGTTACGGGGTTACACCTAATCAAAACGTTTTGTATAAAAAGAAAACAGTTTGCATCTATGCTTTAACCCTATTTCAAAATTGTAACCGCAACCTCGCGTAAAATCAAGTTGGGTGGAGCGAACCCCAAGGTTTCCTTTGCGCATCCCCCAATTTTTATCACCATCGCGATAACGGTGACATTCTTGTTTGTTTATTTTTTTAAATTTGTTTTGGCTTGTAAAGTAGGTCTACAATGAAAATTTTAAAAATGGAAAGATTTTAAACATTCAGAACAACCTTATTTTCACTTTTGTAAATCTAAAAATAACCCAACTATAAGTCACCTATTTTTAACAATACTTCACTTGTAAACAATAGTTTAGTCACTTGTTAAGAGATCCAAACTGTCGATCTTCAAATTTATAACCATAAACACAGCAAACCTTAACATTCACAACACGGCACCAATAGTTAAGAAAATTCTCAACATAGCCGTGCATCGCCTTTAGTCCTTCTAGATAGACATGAAATCAGCTCACACATTACGCATGTCCGTTAGTATAAGTTAGGCCTGGCACGACCATGAACAACTTTACTATTTCACTTTTGAATAGTTAAGGACCAGTATTTTTGTCCTAAGTATATGAAAATTACCCCAGAGCCAGTATTCTCGAAACATTACTTAGAGAGTACTCGAAATTTGAGTGTAAGTAAAAGTGCGCATGTGTTCTTATCCGTTTCATAGATCTCGGTTGGTTTAGACGAGTGCCCTTATTCTCGAATTGATAAGAATTCTGCTCCCAGGGGGTCAAATTCTCTGGCTACTATGCTTCTCATTGGTCCAAATCTTCGGCTTAAATCGGTTTCTCCCACTTTTGCCCGATATTGATAGCAAGTAATTCTATTGGTCTTGACTAAGAGAATTACTTTCGATCAATATTGATTGACTCCCTAAGTAATCTCTCCTCACTTTTTCAAGAATACTGGCGCAAGGGTTTTTGAATTCACCCTATGTTTTCCAGTGTATTTCCTCAACCTTTTGCAGCTTTCTCATTGTCGCCTGAGCCATAATCTTGGCAGCTAACACGTTGTTTCGCTGGCAGCCCCAAAAAACTGGAAACTTAATAAAATTATGGATTCGCCCGTTGACCCGCCTTGTTAGGTCGGATTTATGTTGACTTAGCTAGGCTGTAAGTGGCACTGTGGGAAGGCAAATAAATTTCACAGCAAGTGGGTAGCTTGTTTTTTTCGTGCAATACGAAGGGGTTTGACGCAAAAAAAAACGAGCCTTGTTAGGCTCTACAAGGTGGAACGGGGTTTGTTTTATTGTTTTGGTAAATTTATGTAAGGGACGGTTTAGGGGCCCTGCTTCTGTTGTGTGTATCCATTATGTTCTTATCTATAGCATGCCGTTTATTTAACGTGTAGGAAAACTTGGTTATCTGACTATAATTGCTGGTTAAAAATTTAAAAGTAATTTCGTTGACGACTAGTAGAGTGATATTGGTATGTATTTTTAGTTTTGTTTATTTTCGGTTCTACTAGCGCAAAACAATTTCGTTAGATCTAAAACAGCAAATTATATAATAATTCAACAATCAGCACAAATCTTATTGACAGATGTCAAGGTTTCACTTTATACTAATTTGTTGTTTCAAAAATCAAGAGATATCTGGTGGCAACTATCATTCTTTTTTTGACAGATTTGTATAGGAAATCTAATGCCCATATCCATCAATAAACACCCTAACCATTTGTTAAGAAACTGATGATTAACGCTAACTACTAATTTACTTTTTAACCATATCCACCATTACGTTTTCTCGCGAAGTTTTGAAACTACTAGTTACTTTCGGTGACGTTATGGCAACACCGCATAAATGACCTAGCGTCATCCGTGAGTTGGGAACAAACGTAAAAAAATCGTGAATGGTTTACATTTTGGAACATTTTTTTATTTAAATGTAAAAAACACCTATCCTGTTTTTGTCAGGTGCTGGAAAAACAATGTAAAAATAAAAAAACTTCGGCACCCGTTTAAAAAAAAAGAACAGATTTGCGAATCAGGTCAATACCGAGTCGTAAGAGGACAGATGATCACCTTATTCAGATAAATAAAATGAGTGTCCATCGAAATATAGACTGCTGAAGATTGTACAGCCTATCCTATACACCACAACAAATTTGGAACTTATGGACTAAAAATGCCCACAGAGACAGGCAAGACAGTTCACATTGGATGTGACCCAGCTGCAAGAAATTGGGCTTGAGGAATTCAAGCAAAATCGACATCAAAACAAAACCAACAGTTGAGTGTTCCGTCATCTGACGACACGACACATTTGTATCCTAGTTACCTTCTATTATTGTAAGTATACCAAATGTTCCTCCACTTCCTCTAATAACCTTTCTAAAGAACGCCAAATTAGGCACTATCTCAAAATAATCAGGCCTTTCTATCTTAGCTCTGGGAAATCTACCATGTACTATATCCAGGTCATCATTATAAATTTCACCTTTCATTATCAAAATTTAAAAAAATATAAACGCAAAATTCACCGATTAAAGTTAACTGTCAGTTAGAAAAAAAGTTTTGTTGGTGGAATAGAAAATATGTACTTAACTAATAGCTACAAGGTAACTGATGATTTTTATGGTGGATATGGACATAAGTATTGGCATCAAAAAATTTGACATTTAAATAATTTACATTGACAGCGTTGCCCATTTAGTCTGAAATCACACTTTGCTCCTTGAAATTCACCAAAATAAGCTGGATCTAAAGTGAGCCATAGACGGAAAAAAATAATTTCCTAATTTTAATAAAATTTCATGATAGATATTGGAAAGCTGCAATTTTCTAAATTCAATCGCAATACGATTCAGAATAGCCCACATTTGCTTAGTTTTGGTACTTATTTACAGATATTTATATAATGCTAAAAAGTTTAAATGCATTTCTTTTTTGATTAATAGTAGTACATTACAATGTAGGAATTCTAAGATTTATCAAATAAAAAATCTAATTTAAATTTAAATAAAGGTTTTTGTAGTAAATAAATTTGCACCATTTTAAACAAATATAAGTAAAACGAAAGGAAAAAAATACTAACACTTCTAGTTATTTTAATAGGTATTTTCCGTCAGTTTGAAGGCAACCTTTCGTCCTCTCATAGATTGCCGAAAAAAGAAAATAAGACAGTAGACAGATCAGAATGGAGACGGTTTTTGTTTTACTATAGTGTTGATACATTGGCACTGGTTAAAGGCAATTTTAATAAACTTCCTGGACGAGTAACATCTTCAAGAACATCACTGTTGAGTAATAAAAAAACTCATAGAATGTTTGGCGATATTTATGAGAATGGACAAACAAAAACTATTTTATATTTATATATATTTATAATTATATTACTATAACATTTTTTGAATTTTTTGGACGATTTGGATAATTTTGAACTTTATTTACATTGACAAATAACAATAAATTACTTAACACAGGACTATAATTTTGGTATCTTTTGAATACATTTTGACACCAAACACTTTTCCTTCAAATAAATATGATTAATAAAAACTAAAGAATATTATAATTATAGTTAAATAAAAAATATCCAGAAATATTTGCTTTACTTACAGTTTAACGTAAAAAAAAAATATAAAAAAAGCCTGAAAAATTGATATATTTAGTAAAACTGAACGAGAAATTTAAGCAAATATTTTCTAAACAACATTATCAAGATTAATATTTAAAATAAATTTTACCAAATTACCCAGGTTAAGTTATTATTATCGCTACGGCTGTTTTTCGGAAAACGGGCAGGGTCGTTATGTACCTCATAGTTATATGAAATTTACACCGTTAATCATTAGTTACCGTTTACCTTACAATTTGCATACCTAACACATTTATTTGTATAGATTTGCAATGTTAAGTGTAATGCTATTTTGTAGAAATATGTAATTTTACGTAGGTAAAACATAACCTTACGTTTTAGAAAGTCAAATTTAATCCATATTAGGGATCATACTCCTTACATTGTAAAATTGTCACAGTATTTTTGTCGGGAGTTTACACAAATATTGTAAAAAAGTGAAGTTCAGTTGTAAAAAGCAATCGTAAATTTTCATACATTTTTATCAGCGCACAATCGAAGCGAAGCACAGTTTCCATTTAAAAACTGCGTTGTCCTTTGTAATAATTAATTAATTATCTTTTCGCTTTTGTCCTTTGAGTTTTCCCTGTTGGATATCCTTCATTTTTGTTTTTTCTCTTTTTAACTTAGTAAAAGGTTTTTTAGGTTTATGGGCGCTTTTTATCTTTAAGTCTAGATGGTAATGCAAAAATCTGAGTTATATGGTTGTTAAATTAGGACATTGTGTCATTCTTCCCATAGAATTAGGAATTTCTTTTTCTATATATATGCTATACCTAGTTTTGAAAAAGTAACCAACTTCCTTATTTTTAGTACCTTCCCAAGCGAGGACAACCAAAGATCTAGTAACTAGTACGACTTGACGAAGTCAATACTTTTCAGCTACAAATACTCCTCCCAGCGAAATTTTTATAGCTCAAGCACGTTTTTCACGTCAGTTTTGTTCTTGAACGCTATTCATTCCGTTCGGTATCTAAAAAGCACACAATGCGGGCACGTCATTACTAGATCCACAACGTATACGTTCGCGCGCGGATGATATATGTGCGTCTTTTCAAATAAGAACAGATTAATGCCTTTTCAAGCCCGAACAGGAACACACTGGCGCTCAGATTTAAGGGTTTGTGTACCCAACGTATGGGGCTTTATGTTTTCATTATAGATTGAATATAATAGTGCTTTATTTTTAAGACGGATTTACATACAATCACGTAAAAATTGTTCGATTTTGTTAGCAATTAATTAGTGTTGTTATTCTCTAAACTCTGGGCAAAATCACATATTAGTGTTTTGACCATATAACTATTAGCTGAAATATACGTTCTTTTAATGCTTTCAGCATTCACGAAGTTGTAAGCAAGATGTCTACTTTTTCTCTTATTTATCCCGCTTTCTCTCCTTATTATCCTGTTTGGCTCAGCTAAGGTCCGATGCCACGACGGCAGCCGATCGTTGCTATGTGACAAAAAAAATATTTGTATTTTTTTCTTCGAAAAAAATATAAATGCGTTTCACTGAGGGAGATACATACTACTGTTATATAATGTTGAATTACAGCATTCCACAACAAAAAGAGCTAACAACTTCTGGATCTTCTCCACTCCTCTTTCGTTGTCTGATGCTCTCCATAAACATAGCCAGTGGAATTTACTAAAAGGGTTTAGCCCGTTTTAGACAGGTTTAAGTGAAATTGATGGATTTAAGTATTTTATATCAACTTCGTTGAGTTTTGGACACACGTTTAATTTATAAGAATAATTTTAATTATTGTTTTTTAGTGGAGAATTACCTTAACACAACCTTTTGTTGGATTTAAGAAGAAAATTTCAATTTATAAGAAGCTTTTTTTTAACCCTAAGGGGGGATCTAAATGATAAACACTTTGTTGAGCAAAATAAATTTTACCCTTGTTGTAAATAAGGATTATATTAACTTTGTATTTATGTAAAAGGGGCTTTTGTCTATCGAAAATATGAAAAAACTTTACAAACACAAACCAATCGCAATTGCAAACCACAAATAAAAATATTTCATCAAAGGAGGTCAAATGCGGCTAAAAACAGACCTGAATCCAATTGATGCGTTCACAAAAGAGTCATATCGGCTCAACAAACTGAACGGTGCCCGGTTCTCTGGTAGAACATAAGAAAATGGCCATTAGCGAAGTACCGATGAAAACTGCAGCTTTGAGACTTTTGAGTGTGATTTTTTAGTGGAAAGTTTTGTTTGATGATTAGGCTTGCAGATAAACTCAATGTTTCCATTTCAGTTTGTAAATGAATGAATAAGTACAGTTGTTTTAGATTTTTTTCATTGGAAACAGTTTTCGTGTATAATCAGTGACCTTCACTTATGTTTGTTTTGCCTCGTAGTGCTCTCATAAATATATTTTTGGAGCTGAAAACGGGCTCAAAATATGGCGTTTTTCTGGACAAAATTGGAGGTGCTTTATTAATTGATGAACAATTTACTATATTAAATAAGGTAAAATAAATCTTGTAAAAACGCTTACTTAGGGAATTTATAAACGAACTTATGACCAATTGCCACAAAACAATCCTTTCTGGGGGACATAAATTTAAATCAACCCCCAGAGGTGGTCTAAAAAACACCAACTTTATAACCTCAAACACGGATAATTCACACGGTATTTTGCAATAAAAATATAAAAAAAAATTAATAACTTTGTATCTTTTCTCTATATGTAAGTGGTTTTTGAGAGTTGGTCTTAAAATTTAGTACCCCCCACAGGTGTAAATATTTAGATCTGTAGGAAGTACTATTTTAGATCTTAGTAAATTCCACTGTTCATGTCTTTTTTACGAATCGGCGTCTTGTAGTTGACTTTTTTCTAATGTTTGACAGTAAAAAATACGCGCAGCACAGAGTGAAACACGGAAACAAAAGAAATAAACAACAAAAATGGCGTCGCCTCGATTAAAGACGTACAACGTAGACCGCGAACCCGGCCGAAACTGACTGAAACCGGATCGATAAATTTACGCGCATATGTAACAGGCCAAAGCTAAACAAATTTCATTGGTTTTGGTATTTCCATGGCTGGCTGGATTATATATATATATATAGATGCTCCTTACAAGTCTGGCCTGGGTAAGGCGTATATATAAGCTAATGGGTACATGGTTTTGACGCTCCAGTTTACGGTAAAAAACTCATTTCGTTGATTTATAAGTTTATTTTTGTTGAATTTCACATTTATGTCAATACCATTTTTCAGACGAGTGATGGGACCGTTGTTTCACCGCCTTCGAAATTATTGTTGGATTTATAAACTTGCTCGTTGCTAAGCCTGCATTAGAGGCCCTCTATACATTTGACAGCTATTGTTTTTCCATAGGTGGGCAACTGATTTTGCCCTCTCTTTCTAGTTTTTTTCATATTGGCATGTGAAACTGATTTTATGATATGGACTGATATTTTGTTGTTTCTTTTTGTAATTTTTCCAGACAGTTTTTGAAAGATTGTTTCTTTTGGTTAGTAAGATATGTAAAACTTTCACAAAAAGAAACAATGAGGTAGATATACGGTAGATACTAAAAATGTTTAAAACAGGTAAAATATAAAAAATCTGATTGATCTGTCTTTTACTAACTCTTTTTCTAATAACATATGGTATTATTTACATTAAATTAATCTACTATTTTTTATTAATTTTCCAGGTTGGCAAATGCATGATCTCTTTCCATATTTCTTGTTTGTCTTTTTTTTATCAAAAACAAAATTTTTTAACTAAAAGATGTAAAGTGTTTCATTTTTTTTACGTCAACCGAAGAATGTCTTTTCCGTTTTAGCCGAAACACAAAAACGCGGGCGTTCAGGCCTTGATATCACTACGTCCTCTTCGTGTCGTTCAAAATGAAATTTGTGACCGGCACACCTGCTGAAGTGCGCAAGAAGGTGCAAGCTTTTTGATCGTGCGCACTGTGTGCCGCATACCCCACATGTGCAGTTGTTTTTTTTTTGTGGTGGTAAAATCCTCAAGTCAAAGAGGTCTATTTTTACTCTGAAATCAATGAGGATATAAAATTTATGTTCCTCCATGAACAAAATGCGCATGTGCTGGCACGGCTATGGTGAACGAGCCAATTCGGTAATGAATTTCGTGCTGACTTTCCACTTCGCTACCAAATTCAGTAAACACCTAAAGTTATTTTCAGTTTTATCAGCATTCGTATCCTTATCTCCTCTCCAGCTGATCAAATGCACGAAAACCTCGTTAGGTACGATAACGGAGTAACGTTACGACCATCCCTGCGTACAAAACGATGTTTTCACGCATTTGATCAGCTGGAGCTGTCACGCAGTCGCCATTAGTTTAAAAGTACACCTGCTCGATAGATCGATTCGATAGAGATAAGGATGCGAATGCTGATAAAACCGAAAATTACTTTTAAGTGTCTATTGTCTACAATTCCAAAGCGAGATTATGAAAATGTCTACTCTCTACTCTGTCTTTATTTATGGAGTTACCAAAATTGATCTAGGTGGCTGATCCTTATATTACGAGAGACTGGTCGCCTTGGAATGTTTACATCCTTCATTTCGACCAATAAGAAGGCTCAGACGCTGCCAAGCTTTTACAGTGCACGCGGAAAGCTTACTCGATTATGGTATTTGCAGAGAACGCATTTCTCTTCCAAGAGGCAATGGAAAAAAAGTGTAGAAATTATCTTGGAATAAACGGCCAATTTTAAGATATCTGGGGTGGAGCGATGATGGATACGAACGTTGGTCGACGATCATTCTCTGGAAAAAGAATCAACCCCTAGGAGTGTTAATTGAAAGTGCAAATCCGGGAGAGACGGTTAATCGAACGTCCAAATCTTGTTAAGGATCTCCGAGTGCGCGAAAGTGATTTTGGAGTAGGTAATAATCGAAAGCCCGTGCAGTCAACAGCGAAAAATCATTGCCAAATGAATACAGCCATACTGACACTCAAATTCTATTCTTAAGGCTGACGTCGTATGTTACCATTTTTACGAAAGGTTATGTATGTTCTTAGTAAAGGCAATCTTGCTCGAGAAAAAGTTCGTTGAAAAGTCTGTCCAAAAGGTTGTCCAAAATTTTTGTCTCAATTTGTCTTTCTTCATGTTTAAATGTCCTCGTTGTTTATAATATTAATTTATGTTTTCAAAAATTTTGCTAATTTTGAAAAAAACTTTTTTAAATCCTATCATTTTTACCTGATGATAGCGTAAGCCGAAATATACGTAGTATAAAAAATAATAAATAATTCAAATGACCGAAACTCACGACTTTCACTGCTTTATCACAAGTTTTTAGAAAAGTTTGAGCAAAAGTGTGTCGAAAAGTTTCTGCAAAAGCTTTTTAAGGGATGAGGAAATTATTGAAAATCATATCGACAAAAAATCTAAGAATGATTTTCTGATTATTTCACCATCCCGAAATGAATTTTGAAGATTATTTACCAAATTAAAAAACGATCAACACAACAACAAACCAAAATGTCAATGTTCGCTATTTTTATATCACCAAACGACTCATAGACAATAAAAACCTGTTGGTACAGACGTGTGATTTTGAATTTTGAAAAGGGCCATTATCAGTTTTGACAAGGGAGATTTTCAGTGTTGACAAAGGAGATTTTCACCTGAGAGGGAAGTTTTCTTAATAATCAGGTAAAAATCGACCTGCTTTTAAAATATATACTGTAGTAATTTAATAAGGCACAATCACACTATTTAGGAGTTCACTTTGACTGTCTAAGCATTTTTTAAACAAATTGGCACTAGGTGCACACACTGTATCATCTGATAGAGCCTTCCAGTGTTAAACGACTCTGTTAGTTAGAAGGCTTTTTCTGGATAGCTTAGTTTTTTCGCCTTTTCCAATTTTTTGCTGTGCCCTCTTAGATGCGCGTTGTTGTTTGATAGTATGGAATAAGTATCTTATAGGTTTCTATTAAATCTTCTTGAAGTCGTCGTTCTCTATAAGCGTCGTAAGACTGAGTAACCTCAGCCTTTCCTGGTAATCCATGTTGGATAGTTCTGATGGTAATTTAGTTACCCGCCTTTGAACTTATTCAAGAAGCTCTATATCTTTTATGAAGTATGGGTTTCACAAAGTTTCTCCATATTCCAGTTTGAGATCTACAGACCTATCTTCAAAGGCCTTAGAGATAGCTTTCTTGACTATTTTGGTTATATGTGATTCCTATTTAAGATCAGAGCTAATGATCATTCCTAGATCATTCAATCAAGTTCTTGCCCACCTCTCGATAGTGTTGAGGTCCTCTTGTAGTTGCAAATATTCAGTCCAAGATCTTTTAAATAGTTTGGCATCATTAGCGAAAAATATTATGGCACATTTAATCTCCATTGTTAGGTCATTTATATACACTAAAAATAATAAAGGACTCAGGACTGTTCCTTCTCCAATGCCACTGTAAACTGCCTGTAGGAGAGTGTTTCATTTGTTCTAACCTGGAAACTTCTGTTTTTTAAAGAGAAAGCCAAACACCTTAAGATGTTTCCACGCGATAATGTTCCAACTTGTGCAACATTTTGTTAAATGGGATTTTATCAAAAGCCTTCTCAAAATCTAGATAAATAACGTCAGTTTTTTTACTGTTGTCAAAGTTTTTTGACCACATGTCACGAAATTTGGTTAAATTAGTGGTGGTTGATTTTTTTTAAAGAAATGCGTGTTGGTGTTCAGTTATTATTCCTTTTTCAATAAAAAATGACGTAAGAGATATTTGAGGTAAGGCTAATGGGACGGTAATTACTTCGAAGCTGTTTATTTCCTTTTTTGTACAGGGAGTGTGCTCAGTTATCTGGCAATCATCCTCTAGCTAAAAGAATATCCATAGCCTGAGTGAGGGTTTTAAAGAAATACCACAAGTAAGCCATCGGGTCCAGCACTGCTATCTTTTTTTAAGGTTTTTAATAGCTTCTGAAACTTTCTCTTCTGTAAACATAATGGTTGTCAAGTGTGTGTTTACTCTTGTGGAGATAGGAAAAGGTGATAGATCATTGTTTTGGTCTTTCTGAAAAACGTTGTTAAAGTGATCCGCAAAGTTTTCTGCAATCTCGTAGTCGTCGGTTATTAATTTATTGGTCAGCGGATCTTTTAAGAGAATGCTTGATAAATTTGTGTTGAGAGTTCTTTTCTAAGAATAATTTTCTGATTATTTCACCATTCGGAAATGAATTTTGAAGAATATATACCAAACTAAATACATTAAACTTTGCAAAATAAATCGCTACACGTGTGATTTCAACTTATGGAAAGGGCAAGTATCAGTTTTGACAAGGGAGATTTTCACCTGAGCGGGAAATTTTCGCTGTATAATCAGGTGAAAATCGACCTGTTTTATAATGTATGAGGTAAATAATCACTTATAATCTTCCTAGAGCTTGAATTATTTCCGAAAATTTTTTTGAGGTGCGAATTTTTTGACTCTGACGCCTCGGGAAATTGTCTTATAAAAATTCGCAACAGAGAAAAAATTTACGGAGATTAATTCAAGCTTGCGGGAGATTCAGTACGAAGATTTTATACCAAAAATTATTTAAAAAAAATACAAATTTTGACAATTTGGCAAGCGTTTGTTTGGCTTTGAGGTACTGTAGTAAAATAAGGTTTGCATCTTTATATCAAGTTATTATATTCCCTTTAAATCACACAATATTATAGTACTAGAGGATAGGAAAAAATAGGTGTATAGGTACATGTGTTATATTGGACGCTAGGTGTTTTGTATTTCAAATAGTTTGAATTTGTTTTTTTTTTCACTTTCCCTTTGCCCCAGCAAAAAAAAACGATTCTCAAAATCCCGAAATGAACACATTTCTTCATACTCTAATAACCTTATACTACTAGAGAGAAGGAAAAATTAATTATTCTCTTGCACAGTCGATGACAATTTAACGCGGTAAGTATTTAGGTAAGAGACTGACTGCTGCAGCGCATTGGTGGAACGACGTTTCACCAATATCTTTTTGGTTTGTTTATTAATTATTATTATTCGTCATATTAAATTTTGTTGTCGCAAAGAAAATATTATAAAATGATTCGAAAATTGTACCTACGCCTCTGTTGTTATTCTGGCATCTGCAAGTGACAGTTGTCAAGCCAGGGAAATTATCACTTATTAATTTTTCAACTAGGTCACGTGACCGAAAACATTTCCGAAAAATTCGGGTTGTTGCCATAGCAACCTGTCAAAAACGAGGCATCTGATTGGCTTAAAACAACTGGTATAAAATTTTCTATGTAATTGCGCCTTGACGCAACTGTTTCTATGTAGAGGTTCACATTTATCGCATACTGCAATAAACCCTGCTTGCAGGCAAACAAGAACAAGCGTTTTAGTATTTTGAAGGTTTTTTTATCGTGTTTTTAATTCGTTTCGATCGTTTTTTTTTGTTGTTTTTGTGGATGCACGTACAGATTAATTTCCGCAAGACCGGTGCGGATTTGTATATATTTTTTAGCGAAAGGGAGGAATAAAAAGCACGTACTCACATATTGGGTGCAAATTTATTTCGCGTCGAACTCGTTTATTGGGATATTTGATAAATAATGCTGTTTTTAACATGAAGACTCAATCTACACTTAATTAGAAATTCAATTGTAGCAATTTTTTGACAATTATAGATCCATTTAGTTTTTATGATAAGATGCAGCGGCGGCTCGTATTTTTGATTACGGCGGGGGTTCAAAGCAGTTGCCGAGGGGAGTGAAAGAGAGAGGGGGCTCTAAAAGTTCCGCAGGCAGCCCTGAATATGTTTTTAAAACATTATTAACACAACTAAAACTTACTAAACAACATTTTTTTTATTTATGTATAAAATCAATTCATCTTGTTTTATTAAGTTTAAAATTACAAAAATTTATATTTCACATAATTCATATCGACTTAAAAAAAGTGACACTATAGGATTGTACTTGTCATAGCAACTACGGATTCATTCGCAATTCGAATAGTTTACCGGCATCGGTCAGAATGATCTGACGGACGCAGCATTTCGCCCTCTTCCAGTATTCGATAAAGACTCATTATCGATCCCCTAATCTACTATAATTTCGCAACAAAAAAAATTGCACTGTTTGATCGATATAAATCTATTCCGTCCTTGTCTGTATCCCTCGGCCGGCGCGGCGGGTGAAAAGAGAACACACCATATGGGGATAGTATAGTGTTAGTTCCTATTCGATTGATCTCATTTTTCTAACATTATTTGGAGAGGTACGTACATAGATCCAACTTGTAATGAAAACAAGCAATGGTAAAACAAATTAGGGAAATTTGGAAACGATTAAACTTTTGGCAACTTTGACAGCCCCTGTGGTAGTGTTTAACAACCACTACCACCACCACGCATCGAGTTCTTGGAAGATATTAGAAACTGTCACTTATAAGAAAATTTAGAGATGAGGAAAAACACAAAATTGGCCTTAATTTTACAAAATAAGTGTTCTATATGTAGGAAACTGGTAATGTTTTATTATTTTAAAAAATAATTGTGTTAAAATTCTTTAAAATTAACCAAAGAAAATAACCGCAACCACAACGAAATGGATTCATAGCAGTGGTAGTGGTTAATTACGACATTGGCATGACGTTTAATTATTGCGCAGACGCAGTACTTACCACAACTATTACGAAAAGTCAAATAAACGTTCCTAAATATCCCTATTATATTTAAGCATTTTTGCCTAGGATCGATTATTTTCGGATAGGTTTGTCCCCTCGATAATAGGTACTTTTAGCACATTTTAAAATTTTCACTTATACGTATAAGAACTGTGCTTACGTTAAACGTATCGTTACGATCACTGTCCCGTATACGTATACCTAATGTAACTAAGACCAATATCAGTATCAACGATTTTATATAACCGCAATGTGTTTTTATTTAATTTTTTATTTTTATCTTTCAAAAAAATTACTAAAACGCTAAGAAAACAGCTTGTAGCCGTCCAATCGATACGTTTTTTCCCAAACAGCTTAAAGATATTTTTCACAACGACTTTCCGTAGATGTATCTCCGATACGGATTACAACGTGATCTCCTAGCAAAAGCACTTTTCAAATTACAAATGGTTCGTCTCTGCTAAAGTTCCTTAAATTATTTTTGATAGATATAATTAAAGCCAAGAAAGAGCGATCCGTAGATCCATTTAGGATCGATTTTTAATCAATCGGAAGCAGTTTTGGAGCAAAAGTCGCCTCAGATCGATCTACGAATAGATCTACAGTTTTTTCTTCAGTCAAGACTAGTCTGCTTTCTAACCGCGTTTTTTGGCCACTTTGATATTCTCTAACGCTTGCATCAGTATTAAAAAAGGTACAATTTTAAACATACTTTTTTTTTTAGATTCTATTCCTAGTCCAGCACAGTGCACAGTATACACGTACTATTTGATTCTGTATTTGAAAACCACACAGAGCGTGATAAAAATGCGAATATGTATTTCCTTGTGCTATTTTGATCCCTTTGAGAATTCGAATAAATATGATATATGGTAAAAAGAAACTTTTTTGCTGACCACACGACTACTGAGGAATACGTTATTCCCGATAGTCTTTCTTTTTGAGTGGCCGCCGACCACTATAAATAAAAGGGAATATTTCAACGCGTGATCTAAGAGAAAATACATTTTTCCTTAACGCTTTAGTATGTTGCAATGAAAATCCCCTTAAAACAAAAGAAAAATAACAGAAGAAGAGAAGTTTACCAAAAGGGAAAAATTTTGGATTTTTGACCTAGTCTACTAGTTATACTACTAACTGATTTCGCAACTAGTTCATCAACCAGTCGGCAAAATACAATAGAAACCGTATACCAGAGAACGACAACAATATTTTCATTTTCCGACAAAAAAAGCCGTAGCGATGAGAACCCTCCCAATCAAGTTAGTTCGAAAAAATGCAGTGCCAAAAACTCTTCTAGGTGCGAGAAGACTGCGTCATGCATGCTCATTAGATTTTCTGCCTTTAGGATTGCTAAGTAAATAATCCAAAACTCAAGGTCAACCTTAATTTTCACATTATTTTCTTTGTTTTTCAAAGTTATTATTGTTACACAACAAAGAAAGGAAAACTGTTTGGTAACCCGTGAGGAGAGTTAGAGATCTTAATATAGATACAATAACTCAAACTGAAATACTTAATAACATTCATGATTTTGGAAAAACATTTTTTCAAGCACCTGTCATGGACTGCATAGACTCATTGAAGAAGATAGACTCCATGAACGTTTATAACTTAAACAGTAAAATAGTTAGATACTGCACACAACATTTTTAAATTAAGCCGTTGGTTCACGGTAAGTTCAAGGTTAAGAGAATGTTAGTATTTTCGATATCTAATTTTACAAAGTACTGCTTTTATTTTAAAAATTTTCTTATTAGTTAAAATCTACGCTGTATACTAAAGAAAAATAAGTAAGTAAACCTAGATTCTGTGCTCGCCTTTTAATTTAGTTTAACTAAAAAGACTTTATCATATAGACTGCAAAGACAGAGGCAATCTTGTTAGCATATTATACAAGATTGGCTTGCTGATTTATAACGTGGAACCTGAACTAACCCGTGAGGAGAGTTAGAGATCTTAATATAGATACAATAACTCAAACTGAAATACTTAATAACATTCATGATTTTGGAAAAACGTTTTTTCAAGCACCTGTCATGGACTGCATAGACTCATTGAAGAAGATAGACTCCATGAACGTTTATAACTTAAACAGTAAAATAGTTAGATACTGCACACAACATTTTAAATTAAGCCGTTGGTTCACGGTAAGTTCAAGGTTAAGAGAATGTTAGTATTTTCGATATCTAATTTTACAAAGTACTGCTTTTATTTTAAAAATTTTCTTATTAGTTAAAATCTACGCTGTATACTAAAGAAAAATAAGTAAGTAAACCTAGATTCTGTGCTCGCCTTTTAATTTAGTTTAACTAAAAAGACTTTATCATATAGACTGCAAAGACAGAGGCAATCTTGTTAGCATATTATACAAGATTGGCTTGCTGATTTATAACGTGGAACCTGAACTAAAGAGTTAAAGGCAACCAAGACAGATTTTTAATATTTAAAATAAAAACCAAAGTATGTGATATGATAACCGTTATTGCGGAATTGTTTTTGTTATTTTTTTTCTCCTTTGTCCTGCTCTTTCTCTTTCTCTTCTCTTCTCTTTCTCTTTCTCTTTCTCTTTCTCTTTCTCTTTCTCTTTCTCTTTCTCTTTCTCTTTCTCTTCTCTTTCTTTTCTCTTTCTCTTTATCTTTATCTTTCTCTTTCTCTTTCTCTTCTCTTTCTCTTTCTCTTTCTCTTTCTCTTTCTCTTTCTTTTTCTCTTCTCTTTCTCTTTCTCTTTCTCTTTCTCTTTCTTTTCTCTTTCTTCTTTCTCTTTCTCTTTCTCTTTCTCTTTCTCTTTCTCTTTCTCTTTCTCTTTCTCTTTCTCTTTCTCTTTCTCTTTCTCTTTCTCTTTCTCTTTCTCTTTCTCTTTCTCTTTCTCTTTCTCTTTCTCTTTCTCTTTCTCTTTCTCTTTCTCTTTCTCCTTCTTCTTTCTCTTTCTCTTTCTCTTTCTCTTTCTCTTCCTCTTTCTCTTTTCTCTTTCTCTTTCTCTTTCTCCTTTCTCTTTCTCTTTCTCTTT